>JAODJW010000127.1:27268502-27293890 GCA_026777045.1 Hyperopisus bebe | reverse complement strand
TGATTGGTTGATTAGATAATTGCATTAATGAGAAATTGAACAGGTGTTCCTAATAATCCTTTAGGTGAGTGTATGTTTGCAAGTGAATCTTTTTTTTAGTAATATATTATTAAATGATTAGTAACAGTTTATTAATAGTTTAGGAACAGATCTTTAATCTAAAGTGTTACCTAAAATTGCATTAGGCTGCATCCAGCTGCGCTAGATCTAAAATTCATAAATATTTCAGTTTGGATTGTTTTCGAAAAACAAACCTCTTGATCACTACCTTTTTGAACATGCAATTCAATTAGTGATTTATATTTAGACATTTTCATCATCTAGAAACTTGAGTCTTAGGGTTTCTGGCAGCTGTTTAGGGGATTGCAGCATCCGGTGGTAACTGCATGTCCCAGCATGCCTTGCAAGCACGGGTATATAACCCGTTTGTATTTGTTACTGGGGGTACTTGCTGTGCTGTGTACCCGTACCTGTACCCGTACCCGTACTTGGCCCTTGCCTGATCCTTGCATATGTTAGCCATTGTGTAATTACCTACCATGTGTATGCCTTACCGTCCTTAGTGTAACCTCCTTGTGTTTCGCTGTGGTTTCTTGTTTCTTTGTGTTGTTGTTTGTGTGTGGGGGGTTATTAAGGACTGTGATTAAAGAGCAGCTTTGTGTCTATCCGTTTCTCCTCGTCTCCATTCGCCATGATGCCTCGGTCTGCTTGGCGCTACACTATTTGTTTTGTTACTTTTAAGGTTGTGTCTAGCATGGGGTTATTTATGGGGTTATTTATGTAGCAAAATTATTTGTAAATGTGTATGGAAAGTTGTGTGACTGTATGTTAATCCATGTGTGCGTAATCAGATTTGTAAATGTCTTAAAGAATTTGTAAATGTACTGTAAGTGTACTGAGAATCCGTGTGCGTAATCAGATTTGTATGCGTAATGAGATTTGTACGTGTGTGAACAAATCTGTAAATGCCTAAGTAGGTATTAATAGCTAAAAATCTAAGTATTTTGCTCCAAGAGCTGGAAATGCAGACAAGTCATCAAAAACAACTCAGACGGGCCTCTCAATTAGCTGTCTTTTTACACATTACTTTTGCTGCACTGCTGCTGTTTCAGATCTGCAAATGTCTCTGGAGATTTGTCTGTGTGTGGAGGTTTTGAGGACTTGGTGCTGTCCCACTGCCAAGTGATTGAGGGCTTAAATCCGGAACGTCATCAGAGTATAAACCGTGAGACAGAACTGATGACTTGTCTGTATTTCCAGCTCTTGGAGCAAAATACTTAGACTTTTTAGTCATTGATGCCTATGTACGCATTTACAGATTTCTGTACACACATACAAATCGCGGTACACTTGCAAATCTCATTACACATTTAGAGATTCTTTTTCAGGTTCACGAATCTGATTACGCACATGGATTCTGAATACACTTTTACAGGTACCTGTACACATTTGCAAATCTCAGTGTGCATTTACAAATTCTTCTACACATTTACAAATCTGATTACACACACAGATTGAGATACAATCACAAAACTCCCCATACACATTTGCAAATAATTTTGCTACAATAACAACCCCATAGTTAGACACTTCAAAATTATGCTACTTATGTTACACTTATCAAGCTTACATTTAGATTTTGCCCGGATTATTAAGACATTGATTTTTGTAGTTAAGGTTCAGTAGGCAGCATTGTGGGTTTGAACCTCCCACACGTAGGTAGGTTTCTGACTCTGTAAATGTCTAGCATGTATATTCTTGTTATACCTGGGTTTTATCAAGGTTAGAAAGCGTGTGAGTGTGTGAGCTTTGATCCGGGCTCAGTCTTGCTGCTCCCAGAACACTAAACTTTCTGTTCTTATTTTATGCATTTAATTTGTTGCATAGGTTATGCCCGTGTTTATGGCTCAGCACTCGAATCCTTTTCCCACACACCTGGTTCTGGAGTCCCTATGGATACCTGGTCCTAGAAGGTAGAGTCCAGTCCGATGGAGGGAGGGCTTGTCGAGCAGAAAACCTAGCAGTATGTGTGGAATGGTTTGGTTGGGGGTGTTTTGCATTTTTACCAAATTCCATTATGACAAAAACATGTTGTCTACCTAGATTGGCATGATTACGTCAATTGGCTATTATTATTTGTGTGTGTGTGTGTGTGTGTGTGTGTGTGTGTGTCTTCTTACAATCCAGTCTATGGCCTTGGCCAACCTCAAGCTCACCACAGTCCTGGAATGGATCATTTACAATGAATGGTCTTGAATTTAAACGGATGGCAAACCTTACAAGCAAACATACATAGTTGTGTCAGAATATACAATCTGTCATCATTTGATTAAACGTTTCCTTTATTTTGAGCATGATATAGAAAACTGCCTCAAAAGACGCACAATTGTTATGTTGCTGGATGACATTGCATGTGACTGGCAGCAGCAGAAAGCAGTATTCCGATTGGCTTGTTTAAGATCTGCGATCCAAAGATAACAACAGGAAAACGGGGAATTTTATTGGTTGAAGCCAGAAGTTAATTGCACGCTTTACGGCATGTGCAAAGTACATAGTTTTAGAAAATCTCCTGTTAGCCCTGCATCTGGCCCATTTGCAGCTTGTTCTATTGCTTCTTCCACTTCACTTCAGTAACTCCGCCCCCATTCTTTAAAAATCCTGATTGGCCACATCATGTTCCCCTCTATCTCTCTTCTTGTGCTGTCAGAGAGTATCGGCAGCTGCTGAGACTCTGAACTGCATGACACTGTGATGCTGGAAGGCGGTTTACTTAGCCTCTCCTGTCCCAGTTCAGATGCCTTCCCAGATCCATCCTGGTGTGGGACCACTGGAGAATTCTGTATAGTTAGTGCTTCTAATCAGTATGGGTCAGCATAGTCCCATTCCTCTCAGCTGCGAGAAATCAGCTGAGAGTCATACTAGCAAGAAACACTCATGGTCTGTGGTTAATGCATGGGAAGGGAAGCACTGCATGGTAAATCAACCAAAAATATAAAGGTGGACGAAGAAGAAATTGTGCAACTCAGCCAATAGCATTATCTAAATTTCAGTCAGCAAGTTTTTAATCAAGAGGTGAGGGTCATAAAATAAGAATATCAATGTGAGGTCATTCTGGAAAAGAATGAGAAAAAAAATAAAAACAACCTTGCTATTTAGTGGGTTAAGCTGGAGTGGCATGTGTATCCTTCAAAACTAATTTACTGTCATGACATGTAAAATGTACCAGCATCCCCAAAATGTCATCTGAAGGTAAATCGCGGTGGAAACTGTGCAGAAATCAGCAATGCAGTGCTTAAATTCTTTAATAATCTTCAAGTTGCTGGTTTGTGCTGTCAGAACAACTGACCTCTTCGTAAGGATTTCTGTATATATATAGACACCCACACGTGGGTGTTTGTGTGTGTTGTTGTGTCATGAATGCATGTGTGCATGTATACACCACAGTAATCGTGCATGTGTGATGGTAATGAGAATCTGGTAGACCCCATAAAAATTGCATATATTTACGTATTAAAATTTTTTAATTAAAACTTTCGCAAGACTGAATTCCCCAGAAAGAGGGACGTGACAGAATGGCTGTGAAGAGAAAAAGCTAAATTTAGTGATTGAACATCAGTCCTCGGTCTTACCTTCAGAGTCTGCAGCTGACAGCTCCCACTGCAAATCAGGTCTTGCTGGGCAGTGGGGGGGGGGGGTGTAATACTGCTTTTCCAGAGAACAGGGGTCATAGTCAACCTACAGCTTAATATATCAACAGACATTTGACAACAGACCTGCTACATTGTTTGTGATTAGATGAGATTCGCTTTGCATTTCGCTTTTTTTATCCCAGTGCGAGGCTTGAAAGACCCAGTCCCATCTCCATCTGCCCCCTTTGTCACCAGGAGCAGTGCGAACTTCTAAAGTCAGGACTCTGTGCTTAGTGGGGAAAAGCCATCTCAGGATAATTGCTGCACTTTTTTGCACAGACCACACCATGCTCTTAAAATGCCTCACTAAGGCAGGCAGATGCAAAAGACCCCCCACCCACCCCGAGCCGTCAACTGAGCATGACATATCACTTTTCTGACTGCGTTATCAGGTAAGGTGTGAGGAGTGAGTGTTCCATTCCTGGGAAGCAGGAGACATTACTTTCTGACAATGTGATATTAGGGTTTTAAAATAGGATTTCAAAATCATTCTTCCCTCGATCATCTTTGACAAGCACCTCACCTTCTCCCATCACATGGCAGCATTAACCCAGACATGTATTTTCCTACCGATGAAGCTGTGATGGATACACCCATATCTCATAATTCCATCAGCCTATTCGCCGGTCCAGGTTATAGTCATCTCTCACTGCAGATCCCTTCTGTCAGCACTCGTTCAGAACTGTTGGATGAATTTTCTTCTACCTCCCTAATCACATGTTTCTCACCTTTAGATATCCCCCCATTGGTTACCTCCACTGGAGCACAAATCAGGTTGAAGGTCTTCGAACAGGCAGGCATGGCTGACAGAGGATCAGGTCCATCCTATGTTCGATATCTAATCAAGCCATATACTGCTACAGGGTTACTGTGCTCCTCTACGTCAGGTCATCTAAAAGCTCTAGGATGTCAGAAGTCAAAATCTGGTTTTACTCTGCTGCCCAGGCATCAAAAATTGCTTTCAGGTGGATGTTCTTTCTGCTCTCTCCATTTACATATGCGTGTCTTCAGCTTCTGGTGCTGGCTACTGTGAGGTAAATGTCTGCCGTGAGGGAGAACATCGAGGCTTCAGCAAACAAAAGAACCAATAACCGGGAAACAGATAGAACCCCTGAACGAAACAGTAGCAAGAAACGAAACCCAACAAAATAAGAAAGCCACAGTTTACAGAACGTTATATAAACACTGTGAGCCCACATTTTCCTGGGGAAAACTAATCTCAGTCTCTGAAAAGCATCTAACTGACTCTGTTGGAGCCATAATGAAGTCAGCAGCCTACCCATGGCTGGCTGCTACCTTTGCTGCTTTTTGGCCTGGGGCTGAGGAACCAAATGTCATGAAGACACAATTGAGGAGTCTAATCCAGCTTGTGGCCAGTACTTTTCCTTCAGCTGGTTCTTGCTGCCTCATGAGGCTGCTTGCTTATTGTTACAGGACTTGAATTTTGAGAGTAAGGTGTTCTATCTTCTTATACTTCTGAATTGCCAAGTAATTTTTGTTTTAACTCTTGGTGGTATGGTTGCTCAGAGAGAAGCACTGATGCGTCATTCCTTCAGAGGGAGGACACACAAACAAAAAGGACATGCAGTCAGGCTAACCAGCAACTCAAAATAGCCCCTGTGGTGGACCGGCATCTGGTCCAGTGGGCATTACGCCCTATGTTGCCTAGAAACCAGCAACCCCTGTGAAGTGGCTACATTATGATGATAATGGTGATGTTTTTTAAATTCCACATAGGTAGCAATTCTGCACTAACTGAAGATGTGGTGCTAAATGCTCATATTACTTGCACTAATCAGCAAGCTTCTGTGGAGAATTAATCACTCAGCAACATGATTAATGATAAATGGTGCAATAATCAAATGCCACAGTTTGATTTCAAGCTTTACAAGTACTTGTCACATATTATCAGTTGAATTACACCTGAAACTAGATGATGTTCTTTCAAAAAGTGCAACATGACTCAAAATCTGCTGAGAAAACAATACACATCTACTGATTGATGGACACAAAAGATTGGAGGCTACACTGTGCTTTTTCGTACTAGACTTATATAAAACGTCCATCCACCTTCCAACCTGGAAGTATAGGGAGCAAGACCAGGGACTCCTTCGACAGGATCATGGTAAGATATAACATTTACAAAACTATTTTAAGATTCAGGGTGGTGTACAATAGCACAATAGCCACACACCTCCAGAGCTTTACAAATGTCCCCCACAATGTGATGAAAACCTGTCGTTTTGACGTTGTGTGGAACATTTTTCAGGTCCTCACAAAGAACTGTGAATGCAATCAAAAAACTAAAAATGCCAGAAGTCTCTTATTTATTTTGGTTACTTATGGTTAAGGTTAGGGCTGGGTAGGGGTTAAGGTCGTCATGTTGGGATTAGGGTTTTCCCCATAGAAATGAATGGAGAGTCCCCACAAAGATTAAGATAATTACAAACCTGTGTGTGTGTGTGTATGGGGGAGGGGTGAGGGTTTCATGTTCCCCCATGTTTGTGTGACCGTCCTCTGGGTACTTTTATTATGTCAGTCCAAGGACATGCTCTTTATTTAACTCGTGTCTGGTGTCTGTAAATGGCTATTTGCTATGTGTGTACCCTGATTTCCACCCTGAACTCCTTGGGACAGACTTGCTGTTACCTTCACTAGATGATTCTTTTAGATTTGCACTGAAATATATTAAATATCCAGCTTGCACTATGCAGTTCTGAAAAGACCAGAAGCAGCAGAACAGACAACTGAGAATCTGGGATAATGGTACACAGTACAAAAAACTTCAGATTGTCACGTCCTTTGGAACAAGTTATTTACTCTGGTATTATCCACACTTTTTCAGTAAGTGCTTCTTTGGGGTTTCTGTGGTCCCAAGGAAAAGCACCACTATTTGGATGTGATATTAGTACATACTCACCCAAATATTGCCAAATGTGATTATGCTTCTAGGGTCATGTAGGGTCATGAGTTCCCCTACGCAGCATGTCTTTGAAGAGACACATTTTGAAGAGACAGATGATAGTCAAAAACATTAAAATCGGAAACTTCAATGGAAATTTATTTTTAAACGGTCTACAAGCCTCTATAGAACCCAAAAATATTAAGGTGATTAATTTCTAAGGTTATGGTTGTTAATTATGAATTAAATGAGCTGATTAAAACATTCATAATTCAATAGATTTAATTATATTACACCATTTGGCTTTATAGGTGAACTAGTAGGATGCAGTGAATAGTTTCCAGTGAAACTAAAGTCAGGGGGGCAGGATTGCACACTGGCTAATCCATGAATAGTAATGGCACAGTTGACCACATGGAATCTGAGGTTTGGTATGTGCATTCAGCATAAGTAACTGCGGTGCTTTTCATCAGCCATTCCCATCTTCAGCCTGCACTTCAGAGTGAATACATACAGTACTGTCTGAGTCCTGAATCAATATTCATAGAGTCTGTTTTTCATGTGTTGGAACTTTCACCCTTTGATTTCTCCATCTCCTTCCTACCATCCCAGATCAGACCTTCTCTACATTTTTGTCTTGTCCAATTCCGCCTTTTACTCCAACATGCAAGAGGCAGCTGCAGTGTTTCCATGGATACAGCAGAGTTTTCCAGGACTTCTACATTTCTCTGAAAGATTGAAACTAAATGATTGCTCTTTATTGTCCTGTGATTTTTTCAGCTTCCTTTGTTCTCCCTCAGATATGGCCAGTAATCCCCAATTCCTTAAAGCTCGTGTCAGTTGAACAGTTCTGACAGTGCTGACAGCGTGATCATATGTGGTCTATAGAGATAAGGGATGAAACATCTATTGTGTACATAATGACACCAGACCAGTAAGATAATATTATTCCTTTCACAAGTGTGCGTTTCTAAGCTTTGAATTATTTTATATCTGTGAGCATTTACCTGCCTTTTAAGATATATAACTAGTCGTTTAAGAACCCACAGTTAACCCTAATTACACCTATATCAAACCACGTCATAGTATGAGCTTTTTAGGAGAGTGCCCGTTACTAGTGTTGTTAAGATCTACTTCCAGGTTGCAGTGTGACTGTTGTACTTTGGGCTACTCCAAAATTGCGCTAGCATTTTACTAGCAGATTTTTGGCCAAAATTTGTCAAACTAGTGTGTCACGTTCCCAGCTAAGCAAACCAATAAAAAATTGCAACAGATTCGAGGACTGACACGACCAATTAGAGAAGGCGTCTATTGTTTTGTCTTTACCAGCTCATACGTACACATGTTGACACTCGCGTTTTTTCTTGTCCCACAGGTTTACAAACTCACAGAACTGAAACATGGGCTCCTCCAAAAAGCTGAATCAGTGACACTTGCTATAGCTCCAATATAGTGACAGTGACCCATTATGATGTAAGAGTGGGGAGAGATTGTATCTCCAGTAAGTCCTCCATTCTCCTGTTCTCCAGGACTCACCTCTGAAATTTCACCCATCATCAGCATTCTCAGCTCTCCCATATATTCAAATAAAGCTAGTGCCATAATTCTCACAAAGGGATTATGGCTGGAAAACATGCCTTTTCTGGCTGGGATGCTGCCGTTGGCTAGATGGACAATTTCCGTAATCACACAGCTGGTCTCTGAATGCTTTTGTTTGATATAATGAGCAAACCTTTAAACTTCGAATTAATCTACTCGGACAGCAGGTTCAGTGCCTTGCCGAAAGCAAAGTTAAACCGTCATCATTTGATACTGTATATCCATCTTCTTTCCTAGTACATTCAGTACAGTTCCTTGTCCAAGTGACAAGAACAGCTAGTTGGTGATAGCTACAGCCAGAGCTTAGTGTAGTATGTTGGAATTGTTGCACATGCTAAGGCTTCAGAATTTCAGGACCTGTTAGGCCCACAACTTCATCCCAGACCTACTGGATGAAACCCAGATGCTTCAGTAATCTGAACTGATCAAACAAACAGTTTTTGATGACTTATTAGTTTTTCCTCCTTGTAACAGAGGTCCAGTCCGTTACCCACCTTAGTGAGGATAGACTGCATAGCTTACTTTACACATTCTGCAGATTTGCACGGACAATAAGGAGGGAACAAATGATTGTATGCATTTTATTGAACATTTTCTGTTTTCTGGAGTGGTTTAGTCTTGCAGGAGCTGGAGCAGTCAATCGGTCTACATCCCTTCTACAAAAGAAATGCCTTTTAGTTGATGTTACTTTAACAAGCTATGGGGCTTTTTTAATCAGTGTTAGAGTAAAGGGTCTAAAAGTATAATAATTGGTTTAGTGCAAGGGTAGATAATCTTATCCAGAAATGGCTGTTGTATATGCAGGTTTTTGCTGCAACTCTCTAATTAGATTACTAGTTAGAGGACTGATTGACTGAAGAGTCCTCAAACCCGGCTTTGAACAGCTGACCTAAAGGTTATCCCAAAATCCTGCATACACACTGGCTCTTTGCAGATAAGATTGCTCACCCCTGGTTTAGAGCAAGTGCAATATTTACTGCAATGATGGTAGTGTGAAAATCTCATCTGTTTGGTCTTCTGCTGCTGTAGGGAGTTCCAGAGCACTCAAAAGGCTTTCTTAAAGAATCCAGCAAAGACCAATAGTGAAGACTGAGAGGGGAGTTGTTTAATAACTTATTGTGCTGTATAATTTACTGGGTAACTATGTATCTATGTCCTTTGGGGTTATGTATTCTTATCTTTTGTTGTATGTTTGGGGAATAGGGTATGCCACCCTTTGATAATCTCCATTAGCAGTGGCAGACTATAAATGGCAAACATTTTTTAATGCTGGGGATTATTGCTGCTAGTGTTCGGGCCATGTGTCTTTGTCTAGTGGGTGTTTCAGGGACAAATAAACACCTTTGATTGTGTTGCACCTTAAATGTCTCACGCTTCTTGCTGTGAACCCATTCTGCTAACTGGCCAGCCCAGTGCTTATCTTTTTAAATAAATTGCATGGTAGACTTCTTATATACTCTGCAAAACAATGGCAGAGTACCAATGGTATTACAGCATACAGCTTGCCGCAGAGCAAATAAATTGAGTATGATACAGTCAAAGTAGCCATTTTTGTCCTTTTTTTTTTTATAAAGATCATCACAGTCAAAAGCTATGTAGTGTTGAGCCATGGAAAACTGCTTTCTGTCTTCAGTCATCTTTGAAGCATGAGTTGTAACGTAACCTCTGATTGAAGCAGGTGATCATTCGCTCAGGGCATGGGGCTTAGAGAGAGCAGTACAGGGCTTGGGTACCTTGGGGCTAGGGGGCAATGGACTGCTGGGTAAAGGACATGAATGCTCTTCAAAGAGATTGGTCTTGCAGTGACACCCCTCTCTGTACTTCGGGCAGTTGTGGGGCTTCCTAACAGAGGCTCTGCTGCCAACTCCATAAGTCTCGTCCTTCAGGGTTAATTGTGAAATTGAAGTTTATCTTTATCTTTCAGACAACTTGAGAAATAGATCTGAAGAGCATCCATTTGACAAGGTGTTCAGCCATGAAGTGGCCCAAATAAATCTGCTGAGAGGCAGAAACACAAATTGGGAATTGTGCCCTCACTAGATTAAAGTCCATTGAGCTCAGTCATCAATTATAGACTAACATTTGCACTCCAGAGATGACGAGATTGTTTATTGTTGTTAGTGATGTTGAGCTAAATTAGTGGCAATTCTGCATGATATGCCACTGAAAAAATGTTTAAAAATAATACTAATTATAGGACAGTAACACAGTGAGCTTGTTGGGTAGCACTGCTGATTTGCATCTGCAGTGTTTATGGATCCTCTATGTTTGTGGAATTTCATTTTCCTCCTGTGGTTGAAAAACATGGAATTAGGTGAAATGCCTCTAAATACCTCTTTGTGTGTGATTGCTTGTGATAGTGTGTGATACGTGTGATGGACTGGCATCCCATCCAGGGGGTCCCCTGCCTTTTCTCTCCATGTTTCCTGAAATAGGGTCCAGACTCATTGTGACTCTATACTAGAATAAACAGCAGGGAAAGTAGAAGAATGTGTTACATTGCATTAACACTATTTGCAAGAATCATATCATTGCAATTGATTGCTTGAATATCCTCAAATGGTGCAATTCAAATAGGCAAAATATATCATTGGTCAAAACAGGTTAACCCAGCAAAGAAACCACGCATAGAATGGTCAGGGATTTGGGCATTTGTCCCTAACGATTGAAGGAGCCATTTAGAGTGCAATGTTATGCTCTAAACTAGATGGCACAAGGACATGCACTGTAACTGTTCATCAGCTGGCAAAGAACACATGCTGTATGGCTCACTGCTATCCTGCTTCCCTCATTCAATGACTTGTGAGGTGCCGAAAAGGGCCGACACCTCTCTGAATTTCAGTACAAGGAGGGAAATGTTGTTTTCAGAAAGCAACAGCAAATGTCCTTCATCACGAAAGGGCAAAAGAGCCACTGTACATGGGGAGAACCACATTTGTGAAGTGATATGAACACAGATGCTTCAAAATAATATGTATATGTAATTTGCATGTCAGATATAATCCTCTGCTAATTTCTATTAGCCGGCTAATTTTTTATTTGTACTGAGGCCATGTTTATTTTGCTTTGAAGACTTGCCTTGCTTTTATGAAGTCACAAAGCACCATACTTTAGAAAATAATTATGCAAAGATAAGGATTTACGGGGAAGGTCTATGGGCTGGTGAGAAATTGCATTCAGATGTTTGATGCATATGGTAGGAATAAAAAAATTCGGAAACATGACCAGAAATACATTTTCGCACATGCTCGGTGGGTGGTGCAGACATGCGCCTACGCTACATCACTGCTGGAAGGCTTTAGTATAAATTTCCAGCTCAGTAAATAGATGAAAATGCTCACCCAGCTGGATAATAAGCACCCAGATAACGGATATGGAGCTAAAAAAAATCACCCCAGAAAGCAGAGACCAGCTGTGTTTAGTTTACGTACCTGTAACAATATCATTTACGGATCTTCTACCGTAGGAAAGGTGACACATTCTGATATGATTAAATATAAATTGGTCATTATAAATCAAGGAAGTCTGAGGGGAAGTGTGAGATCAGTGAGCCAGCTCCTCTGCTGACCTCTTAATGGTTGTATTTAGAGTAAACTAATGCTGTCAGTATTAGTGAGACATCAGGGAACACAGGCAGGTTCGTGTGATCTTAAACTTTAGCCACTTAAATATGCTATCAAAATCATGCATATTGCTAAGTTTGCCTGCCCCAAATACAGCATCCAGTTCTTCCCTCTGGTCCCTGTGTCTTGTGTATCTTTTCACTGCTACCATCAGGTCTCCTCCCTCCTTTTCTGAGACCATCTGATGATATTTAGCACTTTCAGAGCAAAACATTAGAACCATGTCTTCCATGAATCTTGGATAGAATTAGGGGCAATGGCTTTTATCTTACTATAACATTCAAACGCTTTGAGCTCTTTGAGTAATGTTCTCCAGCGCTTTTCATCTCGCATTTGGACAGTAAATGAGAGAAAAAGTAAAAGAAATTACAGGAGCACGAGCTATAAAAGTATGAATGTGACTTTGTAACAAAATACTTGAATATTTGTAAGTGTCTGTGCAAGCTGCAGGCCCTCTGCCCCCAGGTAACATGGCGCCAACCCACGGCTGCCAACTTTGGTCAGCTGGCTGGCATGAGATTTGCAATTTGAGTCCAGTCTGCACCCACATTTACATGCATGTAAGAGTTTTATTAACTTAATTGTAAATAGTCTGTAGGGTGTGCAAACTACCCCAACACTTTTGACTTGGTTTATAATGGAATAATATAGGTTCCATTATATTTCTGGCGTGAGTGTGAGAGTCGGAAAGTGTGAATGTCACGCGAGATGTGTGAGAGTTGGCAACATTGCCAACCTGTAAGCCATCAAGACTAGGTTGCTAGGATACCTGCAAAATTGGGGAAATGTAGTGTTAAATGGGGCAATCATGTCCTTCATTACCCTTGGTGTAAAATATTAATGGCACCTGGGTTCTCTGTGGCATTTTAATTCTGTGTGAGTGAAAGATTGAGACTGACACTCTGTTGTATGGAAACCCCGAAAAATTCCAGTGTCCATTTATTCCAGTATTATGAACATTTTGACACAATCTCATGAATCTAGTCTTTTTGTTGGCCTTGTGCAGAAGCATCTCCCTGCCTTGCCCACTAAGGTGCTTAGTGACTTAATCTTTAGTCTGACCCAAGGTTAACCCCCATCGGACCCTGGTTCACCAAAACATTCGGTTCAACACTGACACTGGGATACTCCAGGGAATGTTTATTGTGGCATTTTTTCAACCAAATGTCAATGTTGATGATTGGGTGGGGGTGGGGGGGGGGGGCGGCAATGCAGAGTCAGGAGTGACTGAGTAGAATCGAGAGAATTCAGGTTGGATAAACAGTACAGTCTTCAGATTGGCTGAGGGGATCAGGTAGAATTTCATTTCATCATTAGACAATCAAGTTTGGCTGACAGGAGTCAGAATGACTTCAGCAGTAAAAGCGCAGCTCAGTGCTCTGACCCTCTCATTGAAAGCTGGGGAATAGGAGTGGCCTTCCAGAAATCCCATATCTGCTCATCTCTGACCTTCCTGACACCAAAGTATGTTCGTAAACCATAAAAGGCCAGCAGGGGGTTATGAAGGGTGTGGCTCCAAGGTCACATCTCAAGCATGGTGCCCCAAGAAATGTTTCTTGCGTTGATTTCTGCTGCAGCTCTGGGGATGACCTAAGTGGGCCCATCTGTACAATTTAAAAGAGGCAGTGATGGAAAGATAGTCACAGGAAATAGCCTGAAAAATAGACTAAAGCATATAGCCATGCATGGCAGTGAAAGCCAAAAGCTGAGAGCAGTGTTAAATGGAAGCATCTAACATACAAATAAATAATGCAACATATTGGCTTAAATGTCACTCCAGCGTAACTCTGGTGTCCCTGCAGGGTTTGGTGCTGATTTATCGTACCTGATTTATAGCTTCTTTTAGCCTCGATGACTCTGCTTGTCTGTGTACTGTGACAGTTGGCTGAGCGATAACTCAAAACAGCCTTAGAGCCCGAGGCGGATCCAGAACCAGCCCCAGCAGGACGGTGCTGTAATAACACCAGATAATGTTATACTCACATTCCGCTGATGTTAACACAGCATATAACCCGACATATATCCATTCTTGTTAGACCCTGCTTAAATATTTGGTAAAGCTTTACATTAACTGCACCTTCATAATGTATTCATTATGCATTTATAGAACATTCAGTGCGCCTTCATAACGCATTCGTAATGCATTCATAGAACATTCATAAGCAGCATGCAAGTACACCTTAACATCCTAACATCCCTTAACAGATTTAATATACATTAATAACAAACATTATATAATAATAATAACAACGAACATTATAATTGTATAATCATGTTTTTGTATAATTTTGTATTGTATAATGTTTGCATGTTTGTGTGTCTTTGTACTGTAGTTAGCTAAGGGTGCATTCATGCTAGTACCTTTGTGCCTTCATGTAGGATTCTTTAACAGCTCTGACAGGGGGGTGATTACAATTGATTTCTCTCACGGACTCGTCCCCTGGCATGGGTATCTTAATGATGTCATGTGACGTGGTCACGAGGCGTTTCTGAGCCACATCCCATCAAACACAGAACATCTTGAAGCTGACAGCTTGATCCATACGGGCAGTAAACAGTGCTTCGATGTGTTGTTTTTTTTTTTTGCGTATCATCTCCTTGTCACAAAAGACTTTCTAGACAGTTTTCCAGAGGGATTAAAAAAAATGAACGGAACACATCTGTTAAACATTATATGCCAAACTACTGGAGGAAGACAACTGAGTATAATTCTTGAAAAATGGTTATATGCATATTTAAGCACTTACCAAAACATATACTTTTATATACAGTACCAAACGCATGGAGGCACAATACAGTCACATTATTTATCTGTGAAAAGGGGGGAGGGATATGAGGGATATGGTGGCCTATGTACAATTTCTGGGGGTGTATTTAGAAGCTCCAAGGTGATTCCTCGTAGTATCTGTAGTATCTGTGACAAAACCTTTGTATGGTTTTTAATATTAGATCAACGACCTCAATGCTCTCAAGCTGCCTATGAAGCAAGGACAAAATACCACTATCTCCCCAACTGCTATAATAGAATTGAATAATTGTGCTTTATTCAATCCCATGGGAATTATGCATATCCCACATTTCTCTCCATGAAGGACACAGACACAAATGTGTACAGAACTGAGAGTGTGTTTGGAGTCAGAGCACAGAGTCAATCAGCATCCAGTGGCCCTGGAGCACCATGGGTTAAAATCCTTATTCCAGAGCTCTGCGATGACATGATTATTTTGCTAACCTCAGGATTCAAACCCATAGCGTTCTGTACACAGGCACAAACTCCCTGCTGAGCTACATAGCACTCCCGGGTGGTCAAATTGACTGCTGTATTAAGCTGCATTTTACAAAACTAAATTTATACTATACCACAAATCACAAAGTATGCACTCTGTTTTTGTCATCATTTTTAAACGTTTGCAAGTAAAGTTTGTCTCCTGTTGGGAAAACTTATTTAACATCTAAACGCAAGCATCTCACAGACAACAGTTCTCAAGACATAGATTAGAAAAGCCTTCACTCTCTGATGAGGGAGTGGTAACCATGGAAACGGACTTCATGAAAGCCATCACTGATGTTAACTTCCACAGATAAAAGCAGAATTTTTGTCAAGCTTGGACGGCGCTGCAAATAAATTGATAAAATGCATTATAGAAAACTAAACACAATAGACACACTATTCATGAGCATAATGAATTTCTATAAAATGTATCAAAGCGTGCGATGAGTGACATACAGGGTAACTAGGTTCAAACTGTAAAATAGATGAAGAGTGGATTTTGTAGCATAATGAAGTCCGTGATGAAAGGCAAGGTGACAGAACCTGAGCACAAAAGGAACTGTGGCACCAATAGGAATCCCTGCAAGTGGAGGCAGAACTTCAAAAAAGGACAGGACATGCATCTACACACCACGGAGCATCTACCAAAGACATTACAGAGCAGCTACATACCACGTTTCCATCACCGAGTGTGAATGCAGGGTTCTCAAAGGTGGAGACAACAAGGCACTGTCAGGAAAACCATGCATCCTGATGTGAAATCCCTTTGAGAACAGTCAGCTGTAACGGTTTGAAGGACATGCCTTGGTCAACTGCATAAACAAGATGCAGCAGTAGGGCTTTTGTCTCATGATGGGTGAGAAGTTGTTTATCCACAGTAGAGCTGAAGCACACCTCTGTGTATTTCCCCACAGTAGAGCTTTTCTTATGCTGTTGGTTGTCTGTTGGGTATGGAGGTGATTCTAGGGACTCGGGGGCTCTAGGCAAAGAAAAAATCCATGGGGCCCCCCAACTCAATCTCTGCCGACATGGTAAAATGTATTACCATTATTTCAGGATGAAGTCTAAATTAATTATATCATCAAAGAGAATCACACAAGACCTTTTTTGCGAATAACAGAATGTGCAATTAAAGCAGATTTGTTGTTGCAATGTACTATGTAATTGGCCGCCCTTGGGGTCCCCCTCCCAGCTTGGGGTCCCCCTCCCAGCTTGGGGTCCCCCTTCCAGCTCAGGGGCCCCGCACAATTGCCTACCCTGCCTGTCCTGTGGCTGCACCTCTACTTGGGTGATCGGCGCACTTGACTTAGCAGACCTAATGTCCAAATAAGGTACTTATCTTCCTCCAAATACATAAGAGTCCATCTCAACCATAAGCCGGAGTAGAAAAGTAAAACAGATGCACTTTAGGGAGGGAGAAAAATTTATTTCCTAAGTAATGTCTGCTTCTTTAATGCCTGTGGTTGGCTGTTAGTCAGGTTCCACCACTCATGGTATCGAGCACCATCTTCTTTATCATGGTGATCTGGGGGCACATAACATCATCTCTGGGGGAAGTGTGTCATCTGATTATGCCTATTAAAGCATCTGGATCAGTGAATGGGTTTTCCCTACATGGTCTAAATATGGTATCTAGGGAGAGGATGAGGGCAAAACCATTATAAACCAGCACTCAATGACCAGCATAGTGCACCAAGAGCCATTTCTGTGGTTCCTTCCTGCCAACTGGAATCCACTTACCTGTTGCCTCCTGTTCCCAGGGATCTGAATCTAAACTGGTTCTGTATCTGGTTCATCTTTATACTGGCTACTGTGGTAAATTGTGTACAGATATGAATGTCTTTTGGATTTATGAAATAATATTGCTCTTTATTTCATCTAAGCATTGTGCCATTGTTGTAGTCTTGCTAAACATGGTGCGTGGACCCAGACTTGCTGCGGAAAGGCAATTTCCTCCCAACAAGTACACCATGCCATACCGAACTGTACCATACCATACCGATCTGGCAAGACATTAAGGGAAATAATGACACGTCTCTGTTATAATGTCTTCAGTGTTATACCAGATATCTGGAAGATTTCATGGAATACTTTGGCAAGCCAAATTGCCTTTTAATAGGACAAACACCACTCACCATAACTTAACTAGCAAAAATGTCTGACTAGCAAAATATTTACTTAGAATAACTGTACTGTTACTTTTTAAAAATTCAGATTATGGATATCTATAATCCATATAGTATATAAGTCCATATAATATATAAGTTTTTACTAGCAATATATTTCCATTGATTTCCATTGATTTTTTTGCTCTCATCCAAAATTCAATAGTGTAACTCATAGTGTAGTTATTTATAACTCAATTTTTCTAGTTAAAAACTCATATTTTGGATATTTGCATTTTAATTTTGACTAGTAAAAATTCATGCTGGACATATCCATAAATCAGTGTTTATCAGCAGAAATGTCATTGCAGATATCTGCAATTCAATTGTACAATAATGTAAAATAGCAGAAATTCACATTCAAGATATGTGTTATTTCAGATTTCTAAAATATAACTGTAGATGTCAGTAATTACATTTTACTAGTAAAAACTGAAGTATGGATACAGTATGTGGCCCTGGATTTTTGACTAGTCAAAATAAATAAGTATGAATTTGTACCAGTCAAAATTGAATTATTGATTGATTGAAAAGATGACTTACAAATGGAATTCAATGGACGTCAGTGGTAATATATGACTAGTAAAAACTGAGCAATACAAATCTGTAATATTATTTTTCCTCCTATTAGAAATACAATTCCTACTAACAAAAATGATCATTCTTTTGAGTAACAATTGAATTCTAGATATCTGGAGTTCATATTCTTGTTAGTTAAGACTGATTTTTTATAAGTGAGAATGATATTTTCACTAGTAAAAATCAAGTTATGACAACACAGCCTTATACTACTAAAAGACAATTTGTCTTGCCATAGGAATACTGCACTGTCCCCTTCAAGGCAAGGAGTGAAACATTACCCTGGATGAGCAGCCCCCCCCCCCCCCACACACACTACCATTTTACTTGGTATGCAGGAAAGCAAGACAAACTCCCAAATCAATTTCCAGGTGGCTGCTGTTGTGAAGTATTAGTAGGTTTTGAATGGACATCTTATGATGATGCTCTGCTTGCTCATCAAAGACTTGAAGTTCTTCAGCTAATGAAATATAGCGACTAATAATTTCTGCACTTCCCTGGAACCAGTCAAGGAATAGAAATGGAAAATAACCACCCTAGTTGGAATCATAAAAAAGCAGGGGGAAATGGGCGAGGTGTGTAACAAACAAGGTCATTGTGTAGTGCGCATCCCAGATCCTGCAGCCTAGTGACTGTACTCTCCCAGTGTATAAATGGATTATAAAACCCTCAATTGTACACTGCACAAAACAAAAGACGTAGGACAGGAAACTGGAGGAAACAGAGGACCACTACAAAATTTGGAGCAGACATCACGCCTGAGACTGCATGCAGACATTTTGTGAGGACGGCGACACACATGCGGTCTGTACGTGTGCTTTAAAACCTCCTCTGTATGAATGGAATTAATACATGACTTCTTTGTAAGTGATGGCCAATCAAAGACATTTCAGAGCCAGTTGCTACTATACAGGTCACAGACAAGCTGTGCTAGGCAATGCTTTTGTCATGTGAAGAACCAGGCTGGAAAATGCCAGATAAAATTGCCAGATGAAATGGGAAATAAAGCACTGGGTTCCTGGATGAAGGGCAGTAAGTCTGCCAGTGGCAAATTGAATGGTCATGTGTCCCCCTGCCTGCATTTCCAAAAAATGCTAACCTTCATTTTCCGGGCAAGATTCACAAAGAAGAAAAACCAGAGACAGCACATCATTTCATTCAATGTAAAGCAGAGTCATTCACTTTACAGTAGGTGATGTGATTTAGTACTCATACATCACACTTTTTAAAAAGGAAATTCATTTAAAATTTTATTGCATCCCCCAAGTCAGGATAAGCAGTTGGAAGACAAATTGCATTACATTCAAAATACATACGATTGGTTGATATTTTCCTTTAAATGTTTATCTAATTTATTACCTTCTGAACAGATATAAATGCTCTTCAATCATCTTCAAAAAATTGTTTTAGGTCATGGGAAAGAGAGGTTTTTATTTTTTTATTTCAGAAATATAAATGATTTATTATAAAAACTGCTATAAAACATTTAGATAAATTGGAATTAAAGTAATACTGAAATTCAGCACAAGTGTGTCCCTGTTAACAGTCTGCCTGGATAAATAAGCTGTAATGCTGCTGGTTCTATGTAATACAGTATATGACTGGTCCATGGATAAGATAAAATAAGATAAGATGCTGTGAACTTGATGCCAGGGGAAATTCTTGGCCAATATTCCTTAAAATGAAGCATTAAAACATTTTTGTTGCTTTGATGCGTTATCCATATCTTTTAATTATCAGCAAGCAGTGAAATTTGCAAACAGTAAGTCTACAGGTGGAAAGCCCTGATTGTGCCTGCAGGCTTTGGCAGAGCCAGCATAGGTAATGGGAGCAGAGTGTCCCTAAATCTCAGAGCTGCAAAGGCATCAGGCCCTGCAGGGGAACATCTCTTTTACTTGTAGGAAAATGTACTGTTAGCCTGCATTGCCTCTGCTGTATAAATGGGTTAAGGAGTTAGGTAAATCGCTCCTGATTAAAGCATGAACTAACTGAGGACAAAGTGTAATAAACCCGGATATGATTGGGGGAGCCATTCATCTCTGTAGGCTTCAAGCAACAATAACAAAGAATCACAGTCAACTGTATGCTGGACATACTGTACAGTTCACAGAGCTCCCTGGTTACTACAGTCAAGGGGACATTTTTACAGGCAGATTAAGGGAGAAGTAGAGTGAACAGAACTCACACATCTATCATTAGCTGTCTGTCACCCAGATTCACAGTATCGAGTGCAGATTACATGAAATAATTTATAGTACAATCTCTTGTAAAGTAATGTTTATTATTTATTGGTGTAAAAGCAAGATTGCTTACACTGGCAGAGCCATTTGCTCGAACAGCACAGCTTTCTTGGAAAGTAAAATGTTCCATCACAGTTCAGACCCTTAATCACAAGACCATGTGCCGTCAGTCCCGTGGCTCTATATCACTGGGAACGCATGCCTAGGCGTGCGTCTTCCGACTTCCCAGTGTAGGTCCACGTGCCTTTCATGAAGGTTTACCACTCTTGCTCACTCACACGGGTGCAGGAGAGGTTTCCGTTAAAAGTCAGCGATCATTCGTCGAGCCGCTGGGCTGCAGAGGGGCAGGGATACCATATCTTGCATAGCACCGTGTTTCATTATTGATAAGGCCGCTTATGAATTATTGATCACCTCTGCCAGCTGCAGCTAGCACGTTACCCGCAGTGCGTTAATATTAATGAGGGGGTCGAGTATCGGGGAGAGAAGGGGGTGGGGCTGGGGGGGGTGCAGACAGCCACAGAGAAACCTATAAACGGTGAGTTGATGTAAGGGATGTTGGGAGACTTGCCGGGAAAGTCTCTAAAAGACAGTTATTGGACTGTTATTGTGGGATTTAAGCTAATGTGAAACTTCTTTATATTAACAAATAACCTAAAGTAGAAGTGGTGCAGTTAAGGGAATGACCTTTTAAGCAGATTTAAGATGTAGGCTTTGTATACTGGGTAAAGGGTTCAGCCAAGAAGAATGAGATGTGCTGACCAGCTTTGCTAGTTCCTTGATGAGTCCCAGCTGCATCCTAACATCATTCAGTGCAAACAAAAAAGGAAACGGCATTGGTTATCAGAGGGAGGGTGTAATACATTCCGCACTGCTTTCCATTCATACACGACTGTCACTTTGAAGTGCAGTGTTTTCTTTTATTTATTTCTGAGAGTCCTCCGGTGGTTCTGAAGGTCACATGCTGTGATATATAGTGCAAACTGTATCAGCACGAGAACAGAGTGTGACCACCCCGACTGTTTGGCAAACAGAACCATTTTGACATGGCGAATATAAGAAATTCTCAGTGGATCAAACTTGCCCACTCCAGAGGTACTGGAGACATGGAAAAAGAAAGGATCTTCCAGCTTAATATGACAGAATTTGCCATTCTTGGGGGGAAAATGGACAAATTCTCTGAGGTTCTGCCACTGGCAAATAACACAAAACGGTCCAGCTTTCCTGCCCAAATCAAAGATGGGGGGTGATGACCACACTCATTCAGTTACCAGCTCCTTATTTTGGGTCACCCCATTTTCAGCACATCTGAATTGACCCTTGTTTGTTTGTTTGTTTGTTTAATTTCCCCTTGTAAGTTTGTCATTCCGTTGATCGATTAATTTTGTGAAATGTCTCTCCTGTTGTTACAGCGAGTGTAGGCGAGCAGGCAAAGGGAGCTGTAAATGCGGGCAAACAGGGTTTATTGACGGGGAATAGACTTCACTCACAGGCAACGTTAATGACAGACCTGGGGATACGGAGTCAGACGTGAACTTAAATACACAGGATCACTACAAAATAACACAGGACAGCCGAATACAATCAGGAATTCACATGAGGTAATGAGGGGGGCGTGACACACGGAAGGACCATACGTGCAGGTCATGACACATGTCCCCAAATAAATTCTCCATTCCTTTTTCCCATCCCTCTTTTCATTTGGTTTTGTTCACCATCCTTTGTTCAGTAATCTTTGCATATAATAAACCGACAGCCAGGAATACCAAATTCATGGGAACTGGGACTATTCATCTGACTTACCTTTTTAAGCTGGACGTAGGTCCTGGTCCTGCCTCGTGGAATGGGAGTGGGGGATCTGCCCGTGTTAAGCCTTGGAAGAAAGTAACATCTGCACAGGTGTTGAGTATCAACTGGTAGTGCCATTTTCCCTGACACCATTTAAAGAGATCTAGGCTGCCTAGGCCATCTCCATGGAGAATGATGCAGCCCAGTTACATCCACTTAGTACAGATTTCATGCTCTGTTTTATGGTCTCAGCTCAGCTTAGATAAGTGTTAATATTGCAGGACCCAGTCAAAAGTACCTGATTGTTCAGGGATTAAATGTCAGTGCTTAATGTAAGTGATGGCACGTGCCAGATGGGGGTGGGTTCCATACCTCATTCTAACTCACTAACTAATGTTTCTGTGAAACCTACCTCCTCTTCAGGAATCACGATTCCAGGAATCATGTGAAGGACAATGGCCCTGTAGATAATCAGAGCTACTCACCTTTTCATTCTCCTCTTGGAAATTAGCTCTCCATTCATCCTCAATGAATTTGTTCGTTCTACACCATAATAGGGTCTTTACATTCATTTTTCTGACACTTTTAACCAAAGTGACTTACAGAAGGCTGGCTTATGATTTTTATGCACACTCAATGGGATTTGAACCCACAACCTTTGCATTTGTTGAGCCATTTGAGCAACAATTGTGGATGTTTGATGGCATATGAAACAACCTGTCCTCTCCTTCTTGGTTCCTACATGTCTTCTTAGCTGTAGTCTTAGTGTTTTCTTTGTGGTTAGTTTTACTTAGTCCTTGTTTAAGGCCCTTGCAGTCCCCAGTTCCTTTATTTTCTGGTTTTTCTCTTGTGCTCTGTTTTGTCAAAGAAACCCCCCTTTTTGAGAGTCATTACATGGATCGTCTCTCCTCTGTGATGTCCTTCCATAACAATCCTATATGGAGTGGCATAAAGAGAATCAATGTGTTTGGCAGTAATTGATGCTAACGGGATTGGACATTGAAGAACCCAGTTAGCTGTTAATGGTTCATATAATGGGTTAAAGCTGAAGAACACAATGGTGTGGTACGGGGTTGCGTTTCAATATGAGGCGCTTGGGAACATAATCTAACAGGGTTAACTGTTCAGGATGATGGAACAGAACTTTAACTGGATCTGGAATAAACAAGAAAGCAAAAGGAAGAGAAGGATGACTATTTCCATATTATTTTTCATGAAAACTGACAACAAAGGAGGGAAAGAAATGCACCAGCTTGTGAGGTCATGGTACAAGGACAGACATGAAACAGCGATCTCAGAAGCCAATTAAGCATGCAAGCTCTGGGCATTGTGTCATCTGACATATGTTACACCTCAAAATAAAACGCATGCTTACATTACAGTATTATATTCCAAGGGTAGTTACTTTAAAAAGCCACTCACAGTTAATGAGCTGAAGACTTCAATGATGGGAAAAATGATGGGAAATAGAAGAGGATGTGGTTTTCGTGGAACAAACAACTCTCCATCAGCTGTGGTTGCCATGATCAGGCCCTTTGGGAAAATCCAAAGACATTTTATTGGAAGTGAGGTAAACTGTGCAGCTCTTCGGGGTGTCTGTGGAATTAGCAGCCCTGACAAACTGCTTCGGTGTCCTTAATTGCCCTTTCAGTGTGGCCTTATCGCATGCTGACGTTTGCACCAAACCATACACTTACAGTTTTTTTCCTGTCATTTTAACGTGTGTCTCAATACCATGTCTACTTTTTCACAACACTTACAGTAACACATGCACCATACCATTGGACCATGTGAGCTAAACTATGTATATGTTTGCATTGCTTTGACACAATATGCATTCAATTACCACTTCCCCCAGATTTCATGAATACTTCTCTCAGTCAGTGTTCGCCACCAGTAAAACTTTGTACAACTACAGCTGATTTTTCAGACGTTTAGATAATCTGTTCAAAACAGTTAACTTTCAGGTCAAAACCTAATGAAATTTAGAGCACTGTAAATTGAAATATGCTGCATTTTGACAGACAAAGGACACTATGCACTTGCACTAACACAAATAATTATGGTTTTAGCAGAAATTTCATAATTTTGTTTTTGTTTGCTGCTTTGTTACCATTTATACAAATGAGGTCATAGAGTGTCTCTTTCCTTTTTGCATTGCAACACAATGTATACTCTGCAAAACAGTGGGTATGGCAAAACATATATTACAGTAAAACATTTACATTTATTCATTTAGCAGACACTTTTATCCAAAGCGACTTACAGTGAAGTTCTGTATCTACAGGGACAGTCCCCCTGGAACAAGTTGGGGTCAAGTGCCTTGCTCAGGGGCACAATGGTGGCATCTCCTGGGATTGAATTCACAATCTTCCGGTGTTCCTACAGTAATAGGATCCCTAACCACTAAACCACTACCATCCCCCTAGATCAGGGATCTCCAAATCCGGTCCTGGAGAGCTACTGTCCAGTAGGTTTTCTGGAGACCCCTGCCCTAGATCACCCCAAGCATTTTACAATGGTTGAAGCTGGAAAGCTGAATGAAACTGCCTGAAATTTCAGCTAAGAACCTATTACTATCAAGGAATTTGTTTGGTTAGTGCCAATTTGCCATATGTACATCTTCGGACTGGCATTTTCTGCTAGTGAATCCTGCACTGTTGGGGTGGGAGACTGGCAAAGAGGACTGGTATCACTTAGGAAGCAGGGGTGCAGCAAGTTGGCCTAAACGCCGGTCCGTAGCCTGGTTCACTCTACTCAACAGGATTACAATTCTCTTGTGGACATTTTTAATTCGTTTAGTGCTTTGTGTTTTTATATTGAAAATCATTCCATAACTCACTCTCAGGCTGGAATCCTGCAGCTCTGTTTGTGTGTATGCGCGTCTGTCTCTTTGCATGTTGCCGAGGGTTACTTAGCATAATAAGAAAATTGCAGAACTTTCATAGAGCCCCTGCTGACCAGCGCACAGGGCAATGCTGCTTGCATAATAGGTTCAGTCTGTCCACTCAGCCCTTGCCTTTATCGACATGTTGAGAGTTCGAGGCTGCTGTGTATGGAGGACTAAATTGTCCTGTGAATTTCCTTCAGATATGGGGGGCACATGGAGAGCTGCATGTTGCCTCACACACCCAAGGTTGGGGGTTTGGATGTATGGCTTTGCATCTTCTCTCTGTGTCATATAAATGTCCTCCCACAGCCCATCCATTTGATGAACTGGAATCTCTGGATTGCTTGTAATTTGTGTGCACATACAGTACAGGCGTGTCTCTGTGTGTGTATGTGTGTCTGTATATGTATGTGTCTGTGTATGTCTGTGTGTGTGTGTGTGTGTGTCTGTGTATGCGTGTGTGTGTCTGTGTGTGTGTAACGCTCTGGATTGAATGCCCATTCAAGCTCCCGTGCTTCTGGAGATTCAATCATCACTGCCTTTGCAGCTTGAAAGAACTGAGCTCCCATCCATCCATCCATTTTCCAACCCGCCTATCCTACTGGGTCGCGGGGGGTCCGGAGCCTATCCCGGAAGCAATGG
>JAODJW010000127.1:27251785-27267470 GCA_026777045.1 Hyperopisus bebe | reverse complement strand
GGACCAGACTCAAAGGGGGAGCCCATCCTCCAGGGGCCGGCAGGGAGAGTCAAATACAATAAAATTTGAGACACAAACAGGGAGCAGGGGGGAGATGACAAGCCGGTGCCATCGCTCCCTCCAATCGCCAGACAACCAGAAGGCAGGCAGCGGGTCATACAAGGAAGATGACACAGGCAGAACGGCGAGCTGGATGCACGGACGTCATTGGTAGTGGCAACGTCACATGTAGCAGGACATCTTGATAGATTGAGGTCTCCAGGCAGCACCCCCCCGGAGGAGTAGGGGAAATAAAATATGCAATTAAAATAAAACATGCAATTAAATCAGCACTGTGTGACAAACTCCTAATGCCATACTAACTCCTGCAACTTTCAGCAGTTTTTAAATAGTACATTATAACAGCCTAATACCTGTTGTAGGGACAGCTTAGGTGGACGCCCTGTAGTGGTGTTGGGCAACATTATCTGTCACATGCTTTCACGTGGGGAACAAGTCCGCAGTGCCAGACTGTTACATCCCCCCAGGATTTCTCTGCCTTTTGCTGGACACATCGACAGGTGGTTTTGGGGACATCAGGGACAAAAGCAGGACACGTGGCATTTCATTCTCTTCTCAGAACAAAAATATGGCGGTATGGTGGCTCGAAGACTAGCACTGCTGCCTCATACCTGGCGCGTTCCTAGGTGAGGGGTGATGATCACACTCATTCAGAAGATATAAATCTGGCTGATCAATCGGGTGGCACCGAACCCTGACCGCTCCCCCCGCCTCGACTTTATAAGGTTTTGCTCCAGAGATTATTAACATCACATCCTCTCTATCTTGTGTTTCTTTCAGGAACATCCTAGAAATGGCAAATCTGGCCCAGGCCATCCCAGTGCATATAACTGGCTTCTGGCCACCCCAATCAAAATTTCCTGCAGGCACCACTGCCTCTATAAGTTACCCCAGTTTCTGTGCATGGAGTTTGCATGTTCTTCCCAATTTCCCATGCATGAACTAGACATGTGGTTGAAGATTTGATGTTAAAGCAGAAGGCTTATTTTTTATTCTTAACCTGAGCTGCCTGAAGCCCGGCTGAGTCTTGGCTTTGATTTGTGAGCCGTGCTGCATTTCAAATATGCTCACAATTACTGCTTTTAACAGCGCGGTTTTGCTTGTCGCCTTCCACCTACCAAAGTAATGCCTTAAGCTATGCCCGCAGCAGGCTGCAGAGCCGCCACTGTGCCTTTGAGGCCCACGCATTTTGGGGAGTCCTGCTGAAGACCCGGACAGCCATGCTGCAGCAGTGTCCTTCACGAGTTTTACCCACAATGCCCTCTACCATTCCTCTACCGCTGTGAGGGGACATGATTGGTTGCTGTGCCTCCCACAATGAGACCAGAGGAGATGTGCTGTGAACCCCAGCGTGTTCCGTTTCAGCACCAGCATGGGACATGTGATACATAAGGTTGAGATGTGCTGATTAATAATACCTGCTCGGCCAAGAAATTACATAATTCATAAAACTGACTACTTCAGTTATTCCGATTCCCATAATGGACCTACACAATCCTCCTGAACTGACTGCTTATGCTGGTTAACATAGTCAGTCATTTATTAGAGGGTTCAACAGTAATAATAATGCACAGCACTGAGTAACACGATGGCAGCTCAGTGCCTTTGGGGTGTAACGGACATGTCAAGGGCTCCGGGACCTGCATGGCTGATGATTACAATACTGGTTGCTTGTTCACAGACATTTTCTCTTTTAAACCCTGCTGCAGGCTGCTGTCTTACTAAGCAGCAACAGATGAATACCGATAAAATCTTCAGTGAAAGACGAAAATTGACCAAAGACTGCACATAAAAGGGATTATTCAAAATGAAAGGACAAATTGAATAATTCTGTTTGCCCATGGGGGATGTCTGAGAAAGGAACACATAAAATGCAGTCAAAAGTATATTTTAATGGCACGTTTAGGTTGGTCTGAATGCTGAGCAATTCAGAACATATGTTCCTAAATATGGTGTATTTTTTCTGTCAAAGTCAGATGCCGAACAGCCATGTAATAATGTAATAATTATTTTCAAATTATTATCCCTGTGACCCTGCACTGCATAAGTGGTGGAAGATGGATGATTGATCCATTTAAGTAGACAGTTAACAGTGCAAAAATGATGGAATTAGTTTTGTAATCGAGCAGAAAGATCAGAGAAAAATCTGCACATGCATGGAGCTCAGAAAATGGAGATTGACCCTCCTACAGTAATTAAAGGTTATATTCTCAAGGTGCCAAAAATAAATTCAACCATCCATCCATTTTCGAATCTTTCATAATTAGGTAATGGTTATTTAAAAGCATGGGGAGTAAAGAAAAGCATGTCAATCCAGCAGAGAACATTCACACGTGCACCTGCAGTCACACTGTGAGCAATGTAGACTCACCATTTCCAGTGATCCATGACTAGTTAGAAGAGATGTGACAGAGATGTACCTATGGTAGTTTATGAAGCAGCACCAGTAGCAGTGTTTAAAGTCATTTATATGAAAATAGGCTGGAGTGAGTTGGACCAAAATAGAAGGTCTTGTATAGACAAGGATTGCTGCAGCTAAGGCTTTGCCACCAAGAATACCCACTCCCCCAATCGGACAGGCATTCAGAACTGTGTACATTAAGTATGTACATGAACAAGTTAGGAGGCTGACCTTTTGATGCTTTATGATCGAGGAGAAGAATCTGGAGGTCGGTCATTAACATGAAGTGGATAAAATGGTCGCGATGTCATCACATTTCCCACTTTGCATTAATTTGTCACATTTCAATTTCACTGCGGGGCAGAGAGCATGTGATTCATGATCTCCAAGAGTCAAGCATTTTTTTTTATTATTATTTTAACGAAACAAGTTAGAAAATCACCTTACTTTTGCAGTATGTGATACAGCCTGCAGATATAGGAAGCATCCAGGGATAGAGGTTTTATGTAAGTATTAATGGACAGGTCTGTGCTGAACACGATGCCTCAGCTTACAGCTGACTCAGCCCTCAGAGGGGAGAGCTGGCAATAAAAAAAAAAATTGTTTAACCTCCAAATTGTAAAACAATTTTATTTCACATTTTCTTGATATATTATTTTTCACTCTTGCACATTTTTCGAAGTCTGCTGCAGTGACTATGGGGAAGGTGTCATTAAATTTAAATGTACATTTATGGGTAATCAACATATGAATGAAAAATAATTTTATGGTTTTGTATGATGTTTCCAAACAGCAGCATGCAGTGTTAGGATTGCTAAATGGAGCTCATTCTGGATCTCCATATTTGACCGATGAGAATGCCAACACAACATATACTGCAGTTATTAAATTTTTTGTGCATCTGTAACTGGTCAGATAAATTTTAAGATAATAAATACAAAAGTCAAACTGCCCATGTTCTATGTAATGGAAAAGAATCAGTGTCCAGTAGCAGGAGGAGAGTTTTCCGCATTATAACAGATCATTTGCAATCATGATTGAAGCCGTTTCTGTGTTGTAGGCAGGAAGTAGATTTCTAAATGGATGTTATGATATCAAAGTATGTTTGCAGCTGGGAGGTTTAAAATATTCCGGAAAAAATAGGATGTTCAGTAGTAATCAGCACATTTGATATAGATGGTTGAGTAGGAAGGGGAGGGGTTTGGGGTGTTTCTCATTATGGGATGGTTGGAGTGAGCAATGGCTTAAGAATTTGAGACAAGTGGCAGCAGGACTATGACCAAATTGTAGTCTCATTATCTCAAGTCAGTTTCACTGGTTTTGTCTCCAGTTTTTCCTTTTGGCATGCATTTAATTTAGTCAAATTAAATCATTTACATCTGGTCTTGTATCCACCATGTCTGGTAGTGAGACAGCATTGGGAATGACCACAAGAGGGAAAGCCCTTGCCTCTGTTGGAAACACTACAGAGGGTCCTTAGCTTGTGAGTAACATCATATGGAGGCCTTGGCTGATATGTAACACTATGACAAGGGTTTTTCCTTGGTTTTTGCCTGTAAATAGATGTTATGGGCTGTTCAGAACATTTTAGAAAAGGCTGAGATTATAAAATAAACTAGAAAAGGCCCTTGGCTTATAAATAACATTTGAGAGAGACATGTTTCTTCTGAAGCATCTCAGTGTTGAATGTAAGGTAACAGAAAGGGAATACACATGCACACATACACACACACACGTGCGCGCACGGGCGCACACACATGTTGGGTAAACATATTTTTATGGGGACTGCTCATTCATTTCTATGGGAAAAATGCTAACGCTAACTATGACAACCTTAAACCCTACCCAGCCCTAACCATAACCATAAGTAACCAAGCAAAATACAACAGTTTTTGCATTTTTAGTGTTTTCATTGCAGTCGCAGATTTTTATTAAATTTAGTTTTCCCTTATGAGGAAACACACAAATACAGAACATAACAGATTCTATTAAAGACAGGCACACAGAAGACATATTTTTTGACAAACACAAAGAAATATGATTCTGAACTGGAAAACACATGAGCAATGTAGAGAGTAATGTGGCTTTTAGGGGAAACCTATATGGTCCTGAGATGTCATGTGGACTTTGTAAGGTATAGAGGTGGTGGGTTACAAAGTGTGGCTTATGAGCTTTGTGAGATAACAGGAACTACTCATTTTGCACATGTTCAGCATCTTGTCTAGAAAATTTTGGGTTGCAGTAAGCCTTGTTCAATTCTCAGTTTCCAGTGTGTTCCATACAATACCTTCAACACATGCATATACACATGCACAAACATGACCGCAAGGATACAATTACAGATAAATATTTTCATAGTCCTACAGAAGCATAGAAACTTGCACTCTCTTTTTTTCTCTCTCTCTCACACACACAACACCTGCTTATACATCTGCCACTACCCAATAAATATACAAGTAATGGGGGGCCCCAGCCATTTTGAGAGGCACAGTCATGTGACTATTTCTATTCATATTTATTGCTTCCACCTATCACTTGTTAGTGATGCGTACATACTGTAATGATGTGCCTTGTTTGACTTTACCCCAGTAACCCAGAACAGAGGTTATTTTCTTACCATTTTTTAGGTGCCATGTGTCCAGTTAGCTTCCCTTTGTCCCTTGCCAAACTATTCCTTTATTTTTGTGCTACTTTGTGTTGTGCTGGCCATGTCTCCATCTTCCACAAATAAAACTTTTGATCGATTACTGATTACTGATTGTGATCCTGACCTCAAATGTTCTCACAACCAGCAAGAAAAGACGGCAGCTTTGGTAACCCTGTAAAAGCTCCAGATACAGTATATTGTTTTTCTTTTGGTGATGTTTCTTGTAAATAACTCAGAATGCATGTCTGGGCACAAATGACTCAAGAGAACATTCAATTTACTGACTTTATTCAGTCTTTTATCATTATTGTAAGCATTTTGAATCACTGTCAGAATATGCAATGGAATTGCTATTCAGGGGCATGACCAAGCAAGGTAAAAGCTAAAAGAGATGATAGGAAATGCGGAAAAAAACATTTACATCTTTATAATAGCAATTACTGTTACATTATTTAACTGAATAGCTTTCAGGCCTAAATACTTCACTATACATATGGATAAATCTCTGTGGGAATTCTGGTTAAGTACCTTGTTCGGGCAGGCAACACCAGAACAACTCCTGGGAGTCATTTTTCAGCAAACCCATCTGATTTTAGCCAGAAAGAAAAAAACAGAGAAAGTGCTTGTAACTTTAATGCAACATTTTACAGTAGTGAGGGTCACTTGATGGCTAGATGTCAGGTGACGCATGTATGTCAGAGCTGTCAGCTGTGTGGAAATACAGTAACTGTATACTAAAGGAGGAAAAACAAAACCGCAGAGTGCATTATATGATTTTTTAAAGTCTAAATTCAGTAAAATGTATATAAACTAGATGTCTTCAGACTTTTATTCTTTCTAAAATTATGGTTAATTACCACTTAAAAGTCTTATCTGTGCTCCATTGTATATTTACTATACTGTAGACTTGTATACGCAATTTCTAAATAGAAATGGTTAGTTGGGGCATATAGTGATATTTTTATGATTGGTTTCTTTATTGTATTCAATTGGGAAACAAATTACACAATTTGCTCTTTAAGAAATAATTTGTTCATTTTTGTGAAGGTTCCTTTCTTGCAGACTTGTGTAAATCCTATTGGCCATGGATTTCTCCCTGTAGCCGAGTGACCATTATAATTTCCAATTCTTAGCATCCTTAAACAATGCAGCTACAACACTCATTGCAGATAGTTCGCCATGTTAATTGAAATATATTGATACAAATATTGCATATGATGCTTAGTAGTTGATTAAAGGGAAAAATATTGTATTGATATTGGCAAATACTCAAAATTTGAATACTGGTATCAGAATTGGACCAGAAGACTGATTTTGTGTCAGGTCCGCACATTGTGTGTGTGCATGTGGGGGGGGGGGGGCTTGGATCTGATCCCCTTAAATGGGTGGAGACCTCAAACTCTCCCCTGTCAATACTCAACCCAGATTTTCTATTTCGCCATTAGGTATTGGTTTGTGACGTTACGACTCAATGTCATTCAAATCACCCCGGATCCTCACTTACGGCCCAGAATGTGGTTGGGTCAAATGAAGGTTGAAACACATTTTATGTGTTTCTTTCTAAATAAGTTTTCCAGTAAAATTCCTGATCAACGTTCAAATACTATACCACTGTACAATACCCTACAATATAATTCACTACAGCCAATCATTACTTGTGAAAAATTAATTTTTTGAATTTATACAGTGTAACTGATAAAATGTGATCATCGTTTGAAAAGCCTTCTGTTCAGTTACTGCTGCTTGTTTTAGCTTTTTACTTTTCTTGCATAGAAGTTATGTTGACATTTTAATAGCGTTTTAATTTTGGTTGGGCTGCTGCCTTCCAATCACGAGACATCAGCGATTTACTGACTTCTTTGCTCTCATAGATCAGCAAATGCATAAAATGTAATTTTGTTACATGCACCTTTAGGAAAAGCTGTTATAAAGCAGCATTCACTGCACGTGACATAGTTTGAATATTCATAGACGAGTCGGTTTGAATATTTATAAATGTAGCGTTTTGAGGGTTGATGCATAGTAGGAATATGAATTGAAACTTGATTACATAAGACAGAGGTAAAAATTAATCAGATTAAATTAGAACGAGATAACTGTTGGAGCTGTTCCAAAAGAAAATGGACTTCTGAAACTGTAGGAGGGAGAATAACTAAGTTACTATTGGATTTGCGATATTTCTACTCTGAGCCTTTCCGTCTTGTTATTCTACGCAGTATCCAGATCTTATACGGGGTAAGATAGCAGGTACAGTACACCAATTAATATGTGCATTATTCACTTAAACTTTTAGGAGAAAAGAGGCTTCATCAGATTAAGAAAGGGGTCGATGGTACAAAAAGATTAAAAACCCTTGCTTTGCTATCGGGGCAGTATTGACTATTTATAGTGGCCTGCTTACGTTTAATCCGGACAGGTTTAATAACGAAATGACAAAAAGTTACTCTCCACGCTGAAATATATGAACAGGTCCAAAACATGTGCAATATAACCGATACTGTAACGCAGCCACGTAAATCAGTACACTGACTGCAGCTGAACTTGTTTTTTGACAAACATTAATTATCGCTTCAGCGTCCTCGGAGTCACGCGTTTGCATTTGTAGAGGCCGGTATTTCAATCGAATATTGACGTTCAAGTAAGAGGCAGTAGGTGGAGTCGGCACTAAGATGACCTTATCGATGGAGCATCCACCGCACTGATACACTGTACATGTACTACATAAAAGATAATGCTGAAACATTTCATTCAGCAAAGTTCGTTTCTGGTCATTCAGAAGAAACAAAAATGCACGGAAAACTTTAAACTCTTTAAACCTCTTTGGATCCAAATGATCCCCTGGGATCAATGCATCATACCGAAAAAAACGTGCAGGATTTCGAAAATCGTGACTATAATACACTCGTTTGTGTTTGCATAACTACTATCTAAGACTTGCTTTTGCATAATAACCCAACTAGGATTACATGAACTAAGAATGGTTTTACAGTACATCAGCAGCGGGGCTAGTGGAGGTGAGGCGGCACTGGCGTCCGAGAAATCGGATTAGCCCCCTGGGTATTCGCCCCATTTTCATTGGCTTTGAGTGGCGTTTATCATACAACAAAGAAGGCAGTTTTCCCAAAACTTGTGTATGTGACGCAACTGTATTTTAGTAGTTTATAGAATTGCATTAATATACTGTACAAGAAACCTAATTGCTATGTAAGCCTAATTTAAGAAAATAACCACGTTTTATTATTTTGTGCTTACAGTAGAAAGAAGTCGATGGCACCCCCCCCCGCCCCTCCACTGACAATTATCAATTAGCCCCCACTGTTACGAAACACATTTAAATGTTTGACTGCAGAGCTCGTAAATTCTGAAATCTGTAAAACTAAAATGATTAATGGAGTCCAATCATGGATATCAATTTCCAAAATGTATATCTGATGACGTATATATTGCAACATTTCTGTCTGATTATATACCTATATTGCAATCAGTATTCAGGTTTTTTTTTTTAATTACAATAATTGTCGTCGTGCAGAAGATCATACAAAAATATATGACCTCTACTTTTACACCTAATACTAGCACCTCCTAGGCACATAAATAGTATTTATTTTTACTGAAACATCGAGTTACAGACAGAATTATGATATTCAGACGTCCAGATACAGAATCATTCTTTATGTCATGAGTAAAACGTGAATGGAAAGTTCGCGTTTTAATTCCAGCGTTATTAAATTTCTTTTTTGATTCTAGCCTGGTGATATTTGAAGAGGATGTTTTCTGACCGTGACTGACAAAGGTAGGCTATTACCAGAAAAGTGCGCTTTAAAATGATTTTTCTGCCATTATTGTTTTGACAGACGGAGACAATGCATATATAGGCTACGTACTTTTGATGCAGCAATTGTAGGCGTGAATGCATAAATATTGTTAGAAAACTGGATATAGATCATAACCCTTATGGCTCCACTACCTTCGTAATCATCACTTACTAGAATTGCAGGTAGTCGGTTTTATGGGCCATATATTACACAGATGTACATTTCTCATTAAAGTCCTACTTGATTCTATCAGTTTGTGATAAGTATAATTCAGTTATGTGATTATATCTTAAACGCTTGAACGCGTTCCTTTCAAAAATCAGAAAACATTCACGACAAGAGATACATATTATGCCATGAGTTATCTGGCTGAAAAGGAGCGCGCAGGGAAAAAAGGGGAAAAGAAAACGAACAAGGACGAGCACTTGATTCCTCCAGCTCAACTGAAGTTTCGGGCACAGTTATTCACTCGCCCTTCCAGACTCGTGAGGTTTCTGCCTTTGTGTGATCTGGAGCCAAGGAAAAAAATACTGTAAACGGAGGAGTACCAACCAGCGACCGATCAATCATCCCCCCTCCTCTTTCATGTGTTTAAAGTTTCTTCCGTATTGCCAATGCGTATCAATAATCCGTATTTCCGAGGATTGGGGAAAGAACACACTGGCGATACTAAGAAAAGAGTAAAACCAAATACAGAAAATATATGACCTTTGTCATCTTTTCAGGAAAAGAATTAACTGGACCGGAGACTCGTACAAAAAGCAGCCAGGTATGTGCAGTTATGAGCCGATAGCGGCTTGCGATGCGTGAGCTACGGCGGCTCAGCTGTTAGTTACGTTAAGCTGCCTTATTATTTAAGATAAACAACGTTAGCTTAAGAGAGACGGGGTTTCTCGAATTTTGCATCTGTTCCTATTATAATTCCCTATAAGGTTTGTTAGGCTATATTATTACTGTACCGAGGCGACGCATTACACGTCCGCAGTACCATTATGTAAGGCAGTTGAATAAGGCAGAATATAAAGTAAGTTATATTTGATCTAAAAGGGCATAATCTTTTTTATTTTTAATTTAAAACCTAGGTCTAAACAATCGCAGCCATGGACATCCCTCGTGGGCCAGCAGATTTCGGAGAACCGGGAAGAATACAACTGTTTAACGGGTCTGCTTTTCCGACGAATTATAGCGCTTATAACCAGACGGACGGCTTGCTACCCACCAGTGTCAAGATAACCATTGTTGTCGTGTACATGGTCGTCTGCGTGGTAGGACTCGTGGGAAACTGTCTGGTCATGTACGTCAACCTCAGGTAAGCGGCAGCCTGTTTCTCTCCGAGTTGTGAATCTGATACGTTTACCATGCAAATCATTATGTTGGCCTGAGTATACAAAGGTCTTTGTGACATTGATCGCAAAGAAAAAAGGATATAGAATAGTCTATGCTAAAGTTAGAAGTGGCCCAATAATAGAACAATGTGGTATACTGAAAATCTTTAACATTCCGTCCCGAAATTGTAACTTTGTGCGTTTGTTATCTTCGTGAGGTGCAATTTACAGGTTTCTTGGTTACTGGAGGAAGTACAGTCAATATCAGTCCAGGGAAAAGATTGAGGATCTGTGTTTGAGACAACAGGCTTCAAATATCTGATAAACCTTTCAGGGGTAGGCTACTGCCCAGATGATCCGTAAAACATTCAGCCCTGTATATAAACAAACGGTTAAATCATTTAAAATAGCCATCTTTTATTTAATAAACACTCAAATCAGAACTATAAGTATTTCTTATGATTATCACAGAGGTCTGAGTGACTAAGATGTCATCATTATTTGTGTTTTTTGTGTTTTTTAGTTTGTACTATAAATAAACTAAATTAGTTTGAACCCAACTGACATCACACACAAAAATATTTTTTTTATATAACCAATTGATAAATGAGCCACCAAGTATGTTTTTCTGGAGATTGAGCAATTTTCCTTTTTTGTGTTAAATATGGGCCACAAAAGATTAATTTGTAAAATCTTATAGTTGTTCTTTTAAAATCTTTTCTGGGGGGAAGATTCTCATTCAGTGAATTTTCAGTGAGGTACCGGTTACCTACTGTGTGTGACATCTGACACCTGCAGAGATTCATACTTTAATGCTCATCTCTCAAGACTGGGAAATCAGGTTTTGAAGTTTTCTGCTTTCTGCCTAGTTTGAGTTGCTCACATGTCCTAACTTTAAATTAGCAGTAAGTGTGCTGTCACGTCAACAAGCTGTTTTCTCACTCAAGAAATTGAAACATGATGGATTTTGGATAAGTTCGACTCCCATGTGAACCAGAATTTGTACATTCTATGCAGTGCTGAGCTTTACTCAGTCACCACTCAGAAATAGTTTTCCAATGGTGTGACCTGTTTCCTTAATCCCACCTACTCACCTGGAAAAGATGTCCATTCATTGACTGTGTAAGCTGTAGGCCCCCATTAAACAAAATAACACTTGGCATTTAGATATTATGCGGCAGAACTCTAATACAAATAAGACTGCTTTAGTGTATTATCTGTGAGAAAAGTCTGTCTGATTATGGAAGATATGTGGGTGGTGTTTGCTTCAGCAGGTTAGGGAGCTGTGCCTGTAATTGGAAGGTCAGTGGATCAAATCCTATGGCCAGTAGTGGTTTTGGTGTTGGGAAACTGAGCAAGGCCCTTCACCCCAATAATTCCAGGGATTGGCTGGCCCTGCTTTCTCAATTGTGCATCACTCAATAACTAAACGTACATGTATTTAGAAGTCGCACATGTAAAAATCTTAGTAAAATTCTAGCAGTGAATGGAATTAGGTGGTCAGTTTTGACACACCACAGCATACAACAACGAAATGTGTCCTCTGCATTTAACCCATATGTAACATCATGACATAGCAAGGAGCAGCTCATTCAGCACCTGGGGAGCAGTTCCTTGCTGGTCGGGGACTTGAACCAGCAATCATACAATTATAAGCGCTTATAAACTTCCATAACCATTAAGCCACCACTACTCAGAAAAATTGACGAGGCTGGTCCAAGGCCAGCCTCAAACCCATGACTAGAAGATACCAGTCTCAGAACTGCACAGTCAACCCACCAAGCTAAGCAGAGGTCCTGAATATTGCAGCAACCAGCTTTAATACCTTATTGGATATTGCTGTATGCAGTATTGATAGTGTAGATATTCATATGTTTATAGTGCAACATATGTGTGACTTTTGATGAAATCAAAATCAAGGCATCACTTTTTTTTGTTAGAACACAGTCTGTGGTTGGGCTGAATCACCAAAACTGCATCAGTTGAACAAAACAGAATGCAAAAATCTGGACTGCATGCAAAGGCTTTTGCTGCCCTCAGCATGCTGTTCGTCTTCAAGCGCACGGTGATCAATATTTTTAATCACAGAGTCCTCCATCTTCATCTCAAACAAGGTCCTAGATTTACTGCATTGTGCAAGAAATGCCTATCAAATTTGTGCACCTCAAGCTGGGAGCAGACTCAAGGCCATCATGTGTGATCATTCTGTCAACCAACGTGACGTTTCAAATGACTGGAAAAAGTACATCATGACAAATGTAGTATATATTTATTAAATTCATAAATGGCTTGTAACCTTATATTTTACCATATATGCAATATATGCAAATACTCTGGATTGTTTTTTTGTTTTTTTCTAAACATTGACTCATCCAAACCAAACAGGCACAAATAAGCAAACAAAAATGATTAAATCACTTGGCAAGGAACTGGAGATCACTAGGTGGTTAGTATGCAGCTGATTACTAGTCTGCTGTGGCAGGTTAGTAACACTTGCAATAAACATTATAACCTTTAAATAGCTGATTCCATCACTAAAGTACGTGTTACACACTTGACCAGAAAAGTTTGATTCAGATTCAGAAAATACATTTATTAGCCAGTGAGACTGGGTCATACCTCCAATAAGAGAGGTGGAGTGAACTTTATTTTCATTCCATCTGTGTACAAGTACAGCATATAGTGGAATGAACATGGATGGAACATATCCCAGCGGGACTGCGGTGCGACATAAATACAGTGGTACCTCAGAACTCGAACATAATCCGCTCAGACCTGATCGAATCCTCGAATAATGGAAAATCAATTAATTACACCGAAATATGTTTTTTTTTTTAGCATTTAAACACAAAATGAACCGGACAAAACAAGAAAATTATATACTGTACTAAACACATCTAAGCACATTTATCAAAACAGTAATTTTAAAGTAAGAAAATTAATGTGCCCAAACAATGTCCGCTCCTTCCGTGTGCCACGCCCACTCGTTAACCCCGTGTGGAATCCCAGTGTGATCAGCTGTTTCTGGTTACTATCAATAGTCCTCTGCATTTAGTCTGCGTTTCAGTTTGTTTCCCCAGTCCAGTCATTGTATTGTCCGTCTGCGGTTTGCCCGCCTTACCTGTAATTAAACCCCGTATTCCCCGATACCCTGACGTCTGCGCCTTTGTCTCTGCTCCGTCCCCGCTGGGCACAACAATATTATTATAATTAAATGTATTATTGGTTTATTATTAATATAAAAATAATTAAAAAGACATCTTTATTTTTAAATGTATTTTATTATATAATAATAATTACTGTTACTGTCTCTCATTGTCTAAATGTATTTTTACTGTCTAAATACATGTATTCAGCTAGTGTAAACAGCACGATGCTATCACAGCTAATGCGAGGCTGAGACTGAAACGTTAGCCTTTGTTTAAGCTGAGAGACGTGCCGGGTGACTCATTTCCTCGCGCATACAAGTTATCTTAGGTCGGCGTTCACGCTTTGACTTCTGAGATTCAGATCAAGTTTTTTTCGAACTGGTTGGTTCGACTTTTAAGAAGTTAATTCGAGTTCTAGTGAGTTCGAGAACTGAGGTACCACTGTACAAGGGAGACTACACAAGCACACATAGTGCAATAACAGGTGTGTTACAACATGGTAAACAAACAGTATAAGTATGAATTAATTTGATGCATGAAAATAAAACTGAAGTTAATTGTCATAGGCAGTACAATATAAAATAAGGTGTAGAAGGATGCCTGTAGATGCATGTAAGGATGAGTCTGGTAACGTGGCTTGTGCAGGGGGGGTTTAAAGTTATGTTGATTCAGTTAGGATGGGAGGCAGCTGACAGCAGGGTGTTGATGAACCTGGCATCCGGGGAGAGAGTGCACTGATGCAGATTCTGGTGGACCTGATGCTGCAATAAGTGTGGGCTGGTCTGCAGGAAATCACCCGTAATCTGTCACAGATATAGCTGCAATTGTACACAGTAAGGATCCAACTGAAAATGACAAAACATGCACTCTAGTGTAACATCAGCATACCTGCCTACTTAAGATAATTTAATTAATTGGTGGTAAAAAAATATCATGTAATTATCATGGGCATTTACACACACACACACACACACACACACACACACACACCTCAAAGTAATAATTGTATAGTATACTACACTGAATGATTTCAATGTTCTTATTCTGTTTCTTTCTCTTTAGTATTAGGTCCTTTTACGCTGCATTGTCCCGATCCCCAAACACTGCCCTTGATATCTTGGACTTAATATAGTACAGTATAGCATGCATGAAATACACGTCAGCTTTTAAACACATGTTTGTTACCCTGGAGAATTATCAAGGTTGCAATGTCATCTGAGGTAGGCTTGCTAACCAGCAATCTGACAACAAGATATTTTAGTGATGGTACAGCTATTTTCCAACCACTTTTCTTGAGCAGTAGCACAGAGGAGCCTGCACTCTGTGCTGGGCAGCATAGGACACAAGGCAGGAGTACATTCTGGATGGGATGTCAGGCCATGACAGACCTCAGACACCCACCCATTCGTACACTAGTGGCGATTTAGAGACACCAGTTATTCTAACCCCTACAATGTCTGCAAGATGTCTGCAAAACTCCAAACACCAAGAGGAGGAGAGGTTCAAACTCTAAATCCTGCAGGTGCGTGGTCACCGTGCTGCCTCTGAAATCCATTATTATGTTTTTAATTGTAGCACATATAAACTATATTGCAAACTTTGCTTAGGTCACAATGTGATAGATTGCAAGCTGAATACAGTAAGCATTAATGGCCATGGCTTCTGCCCTACTATGGAAATGTTATGAGATGGCATAACAGGGAGTTCCCCTTATTCATATTTCAGTTATCATGCTATGTAAGAATAGGCACTAGTTTTGGAACCTGGTCACTGTTTACAAGTTCCTGGGCTGTTTGGACCTGAGACTTATGTAGTTCCTGGCCACTTTCGTGTGTGGCTTTCACACCACACAACTGGAACTGGTACCTTTATGGTAAATAAGCATGGGAGAAGCAAAAAGTTCGTAGGTTAAACTTAACGCATAATTTCATATGAAACTACAGCCACACCAAAACAATGGAGGATGAACAAGTCTTTTTGTCAGTTATTAGGAGGATCGATCGACATCAAAACAGGACGCAACCTTTTAGTTATATTTTATTAATACAAGCCACAACATGTTTATAATTCTTAATAAATCTGGCCAGCAGATCGATCTTTCGTTTTCCACAGAATAACGATGTAACATTATCCCGCTAATAAGTGCTGACAGTTTTCACTGCCGGCCCCAGAGATGCTAGACAAAAGTATATTGGTTATCGATAAGATTTTCAAATGCAGAAATATAGAGACGCAAGAAAAAAGTATTCTTTGATGCATTAAATGTAATTGAGGCACAAAAATAATTC
>JAODJW010000127.1:27223343-27251685 GCA_026777045.1 Hyperopisus bebe | reverse complement strand
TTCACTTCAGCACTGGTGCTTGTCATCAACCATTCAGCAAGTTATCATTGTAAGCGCCATCCCAGTAGTTAGTGTTCAAACGAAAAGTATCTAATCTGTATCCGAATGCAGCGGCTGCATCCTTCGAAGGACATGGTCTCTAAAGGTGTAGTTTTCGTAGGCTGCATTCTTCAAAGGTTGAACAGAAAGCATTGCCAAATGGGATGATCTGGCATACGGATAATCGCCTACTTGCGTCATCAGCTGCTCCCGCCCTTAATCTTGAGTCACGAAGCATCGCTCCTATCCAGGACAAACCCACTTTACTTTTGCACAATGAATCTTGTTATAGGCTGTGCGTCGAAGGATCCATTGGGTAGATCCTTTGCGACTTGGAAAAAGAGGGACACAATTTTAGACCACATTTAAAGGAGCCTTCGAAGTGGGAGAGCCTTGTCCGCACCACTGTGTTGCAATTGGTCTTGGAATTACAGCCTTAGAAGGATGCAGCCCCTGAAATAGATAACTAAAGTTGGAGGAGAATCTGCAAGCAGTGTACATAAGATCAGTCTTGGAGAGGCTAGAAGCATGAAATTGGGGGTAAGACTGCAAACTGGAGGGAGAAAATTGAGAGAAAAGTTGAGTGTCATCAGTGTAACAGCAGTAGGAAAGCAATAGATAGATATTACATTTTTGATGTCTTCTACAGATTTAATATAGGGAGGACAGAAATGATCTTATACTTCTCAAAGGTGGCCTCCAGTTGGTTATTGGGGGTGTTGTGCCTTTTAATTCCAGGTGATAGAGAAGGTCAATAAAGATCATGTTGCATCTTCCAGGGAGCTCACATCTTGCAGGGTGCACAGAAGGACATAATTTTGTCAAGAAAAACTATTTAGAGGATTTATGTAGGTAAGAGGTAGATGTGCACGGCCCCACTTTTTCAGTGCCGATACGAGTCCGATACCTGAACAGAGGGTATCGGCTGGTATCAGTTGATCCGATACCAGAGCTAGTAGATACAAATGAAAAAAATATTTATCAAAAAGCTTTGTTAATTAGGCTACTAGAAACATACATAACGTACTGTTCCACCTCGTTTGCACATCTTGTTTTAAGCGTTTTTGAGGCATTTTGCGCTTCAATTTAAATATCTTCCAACTGAAGATACGCAAGAAGCGAATGCTTAAAATGTCCCACAATTTTTCTCCCACTGGCAACAGCGTCACTTCACTGCAATAGCAAACCCTCGTGTATCACAAGCTGCAGTGAGGGCACAAAACAGCCCTAGCCAGCAACTCCCAAATCATCCATTGCTTTTTTCATATTACTCACTTTGTTTTATACAATTGCATGTGCTTTGTTTAGTGGGATTTTCCACTAAACGCTACTTCCACCTCTCAACACTTTGGTTTTAGAGGAAGATTGCAAATCACTGTGCTACTAGTTGTTGCTTCAAGCGTAAAATACTTCCATATTGCAGACAACTTTGTTAGTTTGCTTTGCAGACATGCAAGTTGCATTTACTATCGTCACCCTCCTATCTGAAGTTCTCACTCCTCATACTGCAAAGGGCATATGCATGACGTCACAGTAGGTGGAAGTCACTGCGGTCAGACTCACCGAATGACAAAAAGACGGAGAGGCAGTGTAGGTGTTCAGCTTGCCTGGCTGAACCCATCCAGATGCCACAAAACACATCTAAAATGGGCAAGATCTGTCCTGCGATTTATTATTGAAATCGGTTTATCAAGGAGAGCTATCTTTTTCACAAACTGCCAAAAATTAAATATTAAGTATTGGATATGGATTGGTCACATATGGCTGATGTCCAATCCGTCTGATTAGTGGATCAGTGCCGATAGCGATCCCAAATATCAGATCAGTTCACCTCAAGTAAGAGATTAGCTGCTCCCGGAGCCAGTAGTGAAGGGTAAAATGAAGATTCAAAGCCTTAACTAGGTAGGATTATGATGCTAGTCACTGCTTCATTTATGATCGCTTGAGAACATGCAAGTAGCCATGCTTTTTGAACTGGTTATGACTCTCCAGATGTTGAGTCATTGTGTGAGTTCTTTGCTAAGCTCTGGCTTTTGGCTCTCCGATTAGGTCCACCTTCCAGCGGTTGTGCTCATCCTGTTGCCGATAGCTGTTATTCGGACTCCTTTTCATTGCAGCTCTCAACCTGGGAGAGCCTGAGGGAGGAATATGAGCTAGGGAGAGGCAAAAAACTCACAGATTTTGGTTTTAAAGCTGCCCTGAACTGCACAGAGGAATGCTGATCAACACCAGTAATTAATACTCACTATTAGTCATCTGGAGTCAGTGTGTGTCTCAGCAGGCTTAGCCTCTGTGTTTGTGATCAGAAAGGTTGGTGGTTGGAGCCTGGCCTTGGCAGAATAGCCACATGTCTATGGGTCCTTGAGCAAGGTCCTTAACTCCCAGCCCCATGGATATGGCTGCCCTTCTCTGCCAAACCTGCTTTTACCTACATGTGTTATGGAGAGAAAGATGGGGTAGGTGAAAAGAAAACTTTCCCCATGGGGATCAACGAAGTGTCAACATTGACAAGTATGATTTATTGTCTTACTTGTACCTATTACATTTGGACTGTTTTTGTTGCTTTTGATAATACAGAACCCAAGATTGATACAAACACTGATGGAGCATAGTGATGACATTTAAATGGAAAAGAACAGCAAAGAGATGGAGAGGGATAAACACAAATGTGTCCTTCTTTTCTTTGAAATCCTCGTGACCCTTTACAAATGGAAGATGGGTGGATAGGTGGATTATTTGAAAAACACCACATTTTGCCTTTTGAAAGATGAGATTGTTGCCACGGTGGTGATTCTAACATTGAACACTAATATACATGAATACAGAGCCTATGTAATATTTTCAAGGAACTGTGACTGCATAACACATTGCAAATACCTTTCTAAAACAAAATAAATGCGTTATATTTATAAATACTTGAATACTTTTGCTGCAGCAAGCTTAATGCACTTCAGTGGATTTTTCGCATCATATCAAAATATAATTACTATTACAATATTACATATGCTTTATAGTCTTTTATTAACATCGGTATTGCATTTTGCAGTAGGTATTCATAGGAAGCGTTATGGGATACGGATGTGATTTTAAGATAAGGTTAATGTGTCATATAGCACAATGTGAAGTGCTGGGCTAATGCTAAGGCTAGTATGACAGGGGACTTCAGCACTGATGAGCACTTTCATTAAGAAGGAATTCCCAGAATGATAAATTTATCAGCCTCCAAATGGTACATTTTCTGTATTTTCGTTAAATATTGAATATATAATCGCTGTTAATATGAATGCTTAAGGCTCGTAGATACATTAAACGATGCTCATTGACACGTGAAATAATCATGGTCTCTTTCCTCGTCTTGAGTCTGCTTTTAGAATCTATTAGCGAAGAGCAACTCAGAAAACAGTGCTATTCTCCCACCGCATTAAATTAGATTACTCTTGTAGTTTTGTTCTTGTGTTGGTCTTTGAGTATACATGTTTTAATAGTGATTTGGGTTCTGTGCCCACGAGAGCAGACAGATGCCTTATTTGAATAACAATACAATAACTTGTCAATGCTGGGACCAAATCAATCACAGACGTCTTCATGCCTCAGCCATTTTGTTTGTGTTTTGCATGCTGGTATCAGTTATGTGTTATTTCGGTTGTCATAGGCTGCAGTCTTGTGGTGATGTATTTTGGTACACACCTGACAGGTAATTAGTGATGATGATCAGGTTAACAAAATGGACAGTATGATTCTGTCCAATTATATTATTACAGTTCTGGCTCAGAGCTGCCTGTGCTGTAGTATTAGTAATATACTGTATAGCAGGTTAATCTAATTCAGTTTCTTATAAAACGCAATTCAGTTGCCTATGAAGCTATAAACAGACTTCCAGGGCTCATTTCAGTGAGGGACTGCTATGTTTGGCTCTTGACTGTGATGGTGAAGTAAATGCTTAACAAAATGCATCTCAGCCTTCAGTTTGCATTCTGTGGTGTGGTTGAATTTGGCAAAAATGAACCACCTTTCACATATGGGTCTGTAATACTTCTACCAGCAAAGTCACCCATGTCCAGGAGAATTATATTACCATTCAATGTCAAATTCTACAGAGGTTTTCAGACGTGTCCTGCCTTTCAAACATAATGCATGCAGAATTTGACCTGCCTCTGACCTTGGCCCCTGTGGAACAGGTTCTTTGACTTTTAAAATAATGCAGAATTAATAATAGCGGACCCCGTGTCATGCCCAATAGGGCGTGGCCATCCAATTAGCCCCGCCCCATTGCTCCCATCCTGTGTGCCCACCTGTTCTACCCTATACTACTCGACCTGCAGCTACCCATCCAATCAGCTGCCCTAAGGTACTCTTGTTCCGCATTTCCTAGTGGGTTCTCTCCAGTGGTCTCAGAGACCATAAGGCAGAAAACCAGCGATTGTGGATGCGTCACTTGGTTGAGCAGTGCCTGTTTTGATATGTTTATTGGAGTGTCAATAAATGTATTTTAACTGGAATTATGCACTGCGAGAGTGTTTGAATGTGACATTTCACATATTTGTTTCTGTCAGTCAGAAAACAGTAATGCCTGTTTTGGCCAGAACAAATGGACCCGAGTTTGATTTGGAGTTTACATCCAATTCAGTCTAGGCTCAGATTCCGGTAGTACAGCCATGAATAGGGGAATACACAGGATATTTCCTCTCCATTAACCATCGCTCCCCTTTCCGTCATTTCAGTAACTCTCAGATCCCTGTGAATAATTCAGGCAGGGCAGTTAATATTTCAGAAGTGTGGACATGTCCAGAATGAAAAGGAATACATTTCCGAGAGGCCTGCACAGCAGGAGCGGCCCGCTGGTAGCAGACCTACCACATGCACTGGGAAGCATCCTTGGGCCTTAAGCAGTTTGCTTGCCTCCACGACATCCCTTCCTGTCCGGCCCCCTTTCCAAGCCCACAGATGCTCTGTGTTCAGTCATGCAGAAGTGCGGTTGTGTACCTCCATGGAAACATTGCACCCATGACACTTGGGTCTTGTTTAAATTACGGCCCCATTAATGAAGAAATCACATCTAAGGAGGGATTGAAGTCTGCGGGTCCCCTTGGTGAAGCGTGTTCTAAAATGAATTAATTAGCTATATTTTTACTGAATTAAACAACCACCCAAAGACCTTCTGTGAGCACTGTATATATATATATATATAGCTCTTTCAGGATTAGTCCCTGCCTGACCAGCAGGTGTCGCTGGTCACCCCTTTGATACTGATTGAGTCCTTCGTGATTATTACCCTCACCTGTGTCTTGTTGTTCCCAGCCCTAGTGTTTTGTTAATTGTAATTGGACCACACCTGTCTCTCATCTTACTCTCATTATCCGTGTATATATGTATATATGTGCCTGTCCTTGCCCTTTTTCCTCAGTTGATCATTGTGTGTTTGCACCTGTGGTTGCCGCCACCACCACCGCCCCACTTTAGTTGTTCCTGAATTGCTCCCTGCTTTAGTTTTTCTTATTTACCTGCTTTGTTTTGCCCCTTTGTGGTCCTTTTGTTTCTTGTGTTTTTTTGAGTTTAATAAAGTCCCTTGTCTGTTGGAGTCGCAACTTCTGTTCCATGCCCGTCTGCAACGCAAATCTAAATGATGAGCATATATTATATTATACAGAGCATACACTGCCTGGCTAAGAAAACTCACACAGTTTAATATTTTGTTGGGCCGCCATTAACTTTGATTGTGGTGCACATTCGTTAATGCATTCAATGTGCATAATTTCAATGTGCTTATTTAGCATCTCAACATTTTTTTTCATCCAGATTTGCATTAATGTCTTGTCAAGATCTTCTATTGATGATAGGTGAGTTGAACCACTCCGTAAAGACTTCTTCAGCGCATCTCAATAACCTTCAGTGGGGTTAAGGTCAAAACTCTGTGCTGCCCAATTCACGTGTAAAAATGATTCCTTGCGCTCCCTAATCCACTCTTTAACAGTTCGAGCCCTACAGTATGAATCTTGGTGTTATCATCCCGGAATATGTCCATGTCTTTAGGTAATAAAAAAATCCATTGATGGGTTAACCTGGCCATTTAGTATATTCAGATACTCAGCTGACTTCACCTTATTGCTGCATAATGTTGCTAAGCTTTAATAAGGATGCTATCATTGGCTTTTAAGTACCTGCTGCTTTAAATTCAAGTGGTGACCTTTTTTTTGGCCAGGCAGTGTATAACTGAATTTATGGTATTTTCAATAATTTGAGTTCACTTAATCAAAATCCTTTCAGCATGCATGCTAACAGATTATTCCTAACATATGCTACTAGAATGTGCAAGGAGTAATTCACGTGTTAAATGTGTGCTGTAAGTCACATCAAGACATTAGGTGCTTCCTAATTCAAAGTATGTTGCTAAGGTGGTTACCAAGCAATTACCAGAGCTCTCTGGCCAATACATCAGCTGCAACTTCTCAGTCAATGGGGGGAAGAATATTGGATTTTCACAAATTGGGTGGAAATGAAGTCCGGTAATTACCATTGTGTTTGGGGCTCTAACGAGGCTTTAACTGACCTCACAGCCACTGTTTTTAGACATTTTTACCTTTGGCTTGGTGGACTGGGTCTGACCTGAGGACTCCTGCGGTTTTATAGCGTCACTGTTTTCTACCTTCTGTTGTCATCTTAGGTGCCATCGTGCCAGAGGTTGGGATAGACAATAAAGAACAATTCCTCGGCAAAACATGCAGTGTTTTTAAATTACAGAATATAAACTGGGCAAGTACAACATTCAGATCCAGTTAGAAAACATACACAATTAAAACCTGCATCATAATTACATTTGCACTTGCTTCCATATCCTATATGCAGTGTCAGTTTGTGTCTTTTTAATATATGCATTGTAGTTACATTTATATCTGCCGAAGAGAGCTTCTTACAAAGCTTATAATTCCGTACAAAGAAAAGCATGTGTACGGTGCTTGATTCCCCCTTCAGTACTTATAAGCCATAATAGCCTAATGTTGTTTGGACGGGTCTTTATCAGATGACCCAGGTGGAGATCTATACTCAAATACTCTTTGCTGGCTGTTTAGCAATTTATTTCTGTAATTTTGCAGAGACCATCAGACTGGGGCAGAGTGTGTATACTTAGTCTCAGTGAAAGAGGGAGAGAAATCATTAACCAATATCCATCCTTCCATTGATCTTCCTTAAATGCGTATTCAGTTCAAGGCTGTGGTTTCCCTGGCTCCTATCCAAACACAATATGGATAATTTAAAGTCACTGATTCACCTGGCTGTATGTTTTGGCCTGGGGAGGAAACCAGAGCCCTCAGAAGAATCCCAAATGCAAAGAGAAAATCACCACACAGAGCCAAGTGCATGATTTATACCCACAATCCTGCGGGTATGAGCCTATTGGGCTCAGCCACCATGAGTGAACAAAACAGTTTGGTCATACCTGTATGTATGATTGTAGATTTACATCTGAATGAATCGCACGTAAACAATGAATCGCAAATCCGAAATCATTTATGTATATCTGTAACTTGATGAGTAGTGTACTGTGACATTTAGAACAAGAGATTCACACATTCGTTTTGCAATGTGTTTGTCACATGTATTTTATAAGAGCAGTTTAGATAGTTTGTAGCTGCTAATGTGCAATTGTAGGTGGGTAGGTAAGTTTGAGGTAACTTTTGTTTCAGGGCACCCCCAGATTTCTCTGAAACTCTCTGTTTGGATTATGCTCATCAGAACTTGACGACAGTGAGAATTTTTTATTTTTTTTTGTCAAAACCCAGTTGCCTCTTGCAACTTTTCTTTCCCCATGTAGCAAGTGATTCGTAAACGTAGTTCTGAAGTTGTAAATGCATAAACTGTAATTTATAATTGCAACCTAAACATTGTCAAGTTGTAAATTAGGGCTGGTGATTGTAAAATGAGGATTAGACTTAAGTGGCAGGTATGGGCACACGTGCAACTCTGAATATGGATTTGCGTTTCATAAAATTACAATGTCGTTGTGACATTAAGTATTGTTACTGTAGATTTATCTCTATACCCATGTTCCACCGTGTACCATTCTCCCCTCACTAGTCTTACAGTCACAGCATGAAAAGCAGTGTATACAGGACAAAGTAAAACACCCATGAAACCTGCTGTTTGGTGTAGGTGACTGGATACCAGCAGAACTATTGCTATTCGGACCGGCAAACACCCACAATTGTCCGAATACAGCTGTTAGACGGAGGTTTTCTGGAAGCTGCCTAACTGCAGTCCTTAGCTGTTGGCTCGGCCTTTCAAATGTTAAGCACCGTGGTGCAGAGCCCCCAGACCTGGTACTGTACATATCCAGGAGAATCTGGGACTGTGTAAAAGGGCAGCTAACTCCCAGATACGAATGATTATCTCTGGAGTATCAGGGAGTATACAGGAGAATTCGTCTGTATACACCTCTTTTCACGCATTGAGTGATAAATCTTTCGTCCTTGGATGTATAAGACATCAATAGCACACCCTGCAGGAACATTTGCACCGGCGCTGGTTTAGACGGTGTAGTGTCATGGTCACCAGACGAATTAAACCCGTCTGGCAGGAGGTATTCTTGCTGTGCTATAAGCCCACTTAGCAGGAATTCTTTATCCAAAATGAGTCACGCAGCTTCCCACCCATGTAGAAAAGTCAAACATTCGATATGCGCACACCTGGTGACCGTGGGCAATTTAACTTATTTTATATGATTGGTGTTTTATAGTTTGATGTGCAACAAGGGCATACTGGCTGCTTGCAACAGTGCAATTCTGCAATGGAACATTCATCCATGCATCAGTTCATCCTTTTCCTGAATTGTGTATCTGAGGGAATACATTGTATTTCCATTATATATTTGCATTACCACTAACTATGTTAAGTAATGCTATAGCTGTGCTTCTTTGAGTGACTCATTTTTGATACATTGGATGTATTTCATTTACATCACAGTGTACTGTAGTCTGAAGTATAGAGGAGTTATAAAAATAGTTATAAAGCATGTTATTGTGCTACAGTTTGGAATAAATATGATTATTTAGCTACTGATCAAAGTGAAAATATAAATATTCTATGAATATAAAAGCAGAAAGATATTGATAAAACACCACTAAGCTTTCTAGGTAGGGAGGTCAACGAGTTTTCCATTTGGAGTTTCATAATTATTTGAATGAAGTCCATGTCCATGATTAAAGCATTTAGCATGAGGTCTGGATAAATACATGTTTTTCTGGAAGGTTCTAGTGTGAGTGAGTACATTGTCATATGTCTGTGAAGTGCTTGCTTTTATCCTAAGTGACCTGCATGTTAACATTATTCAGATGCAGCGAATGTTAAAATGGTATCAGTAGTAAACAGAAATGCAACATCGGAGGATGTAGTGTCCTGTCAGGGTAAGAGATACGGTGACAAAAGCCAAGACCCACAGAGCTGCACATGATTAAAATGGTGAATTAATGTCTGTGATCGTTTTATGACTATGGTGTCAAATCAGACTCACCACCAACCAAACTGAAATTTATTTACCTGAAATTGAATGTGTTAACCTGAACCTGAAGACCTCCTGCCTTGTTCCAGTACCTAAGAAGCCTCATCCATCTTCCCTTAATGACTTAGAAAGTCCTCGATAGACTGGTGCCGGACCATCTCAGACATCAGGTAGCTCCTCTCTGGACCCAAGCAGTTTGCGTAGTGCCCTAAGGTTGAAGTTAACGATGTCATCATTTACCGCCTTCGGTGTGCCCACTCTCACCAGGACAAAGCTGGTAGCACTGTGAGGTTTTTTGATTTCTCCAGTGCCTTTAACATGATCCAGCCTACACTGCTGTGTGAGAAGCTCCAAGTGATGAACATAGCTGCCTCAACAACCTCCTGGAGTATTGACTACCTGATGGACAGACCACAGTTTGTATGGCTGAGTGGATGTGTGTCCGAGCTGGAGGTTAGTAGAGCAGTGCGGGGCCCTATGCTCTCACCTTTCCTCTTCACCCTGTATACCTCTGACTTCCAATGCAACTCGAAGTCCTGTCATCTGCAGAAATTTTCATATGACTCTGCAGTTGTAGGGTGTATCTGTGATGGACGGGAGATTGAGTACAGGGAACAGGTGGATCACATCATGGCATGGTGTGGGAACTACTGCCTCCTCTTGAATGCGGCCAAGACGAAGGAGATAGCTGCGGATTTTAGAAGGTCTAGGACTAAGCAGAACTCAATTTATATCCTGAAAGACGTAGTGGAGGGGAGAGAATGCTACAGATACCTCTGCATTCAGCTGGACAACAGACTGGACTGGAAATGCAACACTGAGGCTATCTATAGGAAGGAACGGAGTTGACTCTACTTCTTGAGAAAGCTTAGGTCCTTCAATATGTGTGGCAAGATGTTGCATATCTTCTACCAGTCTGTCATGGCAAGTGCAATTTTCTTTGCAGACATCTGTTGGGGCAACAGAAGGCCAGCCTTGTGCTAGGGACTGCTCTGGAACCCCTGGAGTTGGTTGTGGAAAGAAGGATGTTGCACAAGCTGCTCAATATTATGGACAATACTACCTACCCTCTACACAACCTACTGGTCATTCCAGGAGGTCATTACTGCCCGTGGCAATAACCATCTACAACAGGGGTGCCCAAACAGTCGATAGTGATGCAGTAATTCTCACTCGATCGCAAAGTGCGATGTAGCATGCAAACATGTCAGAAGCCAAAAGATCAAAAACGATCTTGGCACACTGGCCACTTGAAAAGTAGATTTTGAGTTAAAAAAGGTTGGGCACCTCTGCTCTACAACAACGTGTTTCTATGCCAGAAGAGGAGACCTCTTTTCTAAGGGAATGCACAATGCTCATTTACATTTATTTTGCACTCTAAGGTATATGTCAATTGTAAAGTTTTTAATCTAGCATAGTAATTTTTGTATATTTGTACATATACAGCTCTGGAAAAAAAATCATTTAGTTTCACTCATTTCTCAATTTATGGGTGTCCTTCTGTGTAAAAATAAATTCCTCAAACTTCACCCTGGTTTTTTCCTGTTTCTCATTAATGTAGGGCTTATTTCTTGGTTTAAGGGTCTTCAGTCCTGCTTCTAGGAGCCTATTATGAAATGTCCTAGCGGTGCACTTCACACCTGCACTTAATGTTTCCCATTTGTTGTGAAGGTCACTCCAATTTATGAGGCACTGTCAGATTAGAAAGTTATGAAGAATTAGAAAGTTGCTTCTGCCCTCTACCTGTCTGGTTTTTGGTTATTGCCAGTGTCTCCTACTTCACCTTGTTCTTGTGTGCTGCTGTCTTAGAAATTCTAAGCCTGGAAACAACCTGCCACTCAGTGTAGCCTTCTGCCAGCAGAACCAGGATCAAACCAGGATTTAATAATGCAGATTCTCAAAATATATGGAGTGGTCCCTTAATTTTTTCCAGAGATATATATTTTTGTGATTTGTAATTCTGTGTTATATCTAGCTCTATGCCTACCTCATGCCTGTCTATTTCTGTTATTCATGTAAATTGATACTGCAATACAAAAAATTCCCCTTGGGGATAAATAAAGCAACTTGAATTTGAATCAAAAGCTTGAATTTCATTACATGAATACCAGAGCCTGAATTTAAATATGTTTACCTGAATTACACATTTACATTTACGGCGTTTGGCAGACGTCTTAGCGAGAGCGACTTACATAAGTGCTTAGATGTCTCATCAGTGAATACATTCTGAATTAAAGAAACTGAATTGCATTTGTTACCTGAATTTGAATTTATGATGCTTGTGTGGTAATAAAAATTCAAGTTCAGGTTAACACATTCAAATTCGGTTAAAGAAATTCTAATTCAGATTGTGGTGAGTCTGATTTGACACCACTGATGACAGGTTTCTTCCTATCAGCGATGGAATGTTGTCTGTTGTAAGTGGTGCATCTTTTGTGTAGTCCACTGGTATGCAGAAACAGACCTGTTCCCAAACCGTACAGTGAAGAAGGTCTAGTTACAGCGTGGTTCCAGCCTGCTTTGGTTTTCCATTGCAGAAGGGTTGGCTTGATTTTTATTATTATTGTACTTTGCGCTAATTTATGCTAGCAAGTTTGTGAGAATCACCACGCAATGCAAGTATAAAATAACGAAATTAGCATTCACCTGTCCTGCCTAATAAAGCAAGCAGAGGCAAATCAAGGCAACCAGGTTTATTTGGGGTCAAGCAAGGGGAAGTCGTTAGCCGTGTCCAAGTCGTAGCCAAAAACCGTACACCAGAAGCCAGAACGTAATCCAAGGTCATCGTCAGGGAAAGGGAAGCCGAACGTCGAAAAGCCAGGGGCTCAGTCCGGAGATGCGGAGGACGAACACACAGAGATCCGAGATGGGCTTCACGGGGAGGGCGGAAGGGCAGGAGGGCAGGCAGGAGTTGTGAGAGGTTCGGGCAGGGCAAGGAAGATGGAACGTAACTGGGGAGACAACAAAGAATTAGAGCGCTCAGCATGTGCATTGCAACAATACCTCACGCTGGACTAATGCCAGTGCGTGACTTAAGTATGGTTGTGTTAATTAGCTTCCGTTGATTTCCGCTGATCTCGCGAGGTGGGCGTGACGCGCTCATGTAGTCACGAGCAGCAAAGAGAAGGCTGTGGCTGAAAAGGCACAGCTAATCTCAGCTAATTCGCTAGGGGGAGAGACCGTGTGGAAGAATATGCCTTGTGAGACATTGGCTCCGGTGCTAAGTGCTGAGAACCAGCATCACGCTACACATCATCTGCAACTCAGTTGGTTCCCTACTGTGTGGCGCAGTGATGCTAGCATCATGCTACAGGGATGGATCAGTGCCCGAGGGACACCTTGGAACACTGTTGACGATGATGAGGAAAATGGGTGCACCAAAGTGCAGGTTAGTCCTGGAGGATCCTGCTTCAGTGTGCAGGAGATCTGGGACTGTGCGTCTTGCAGGGGGACCATGGTTCCAAGTATGGAGTTAAAGCCATACTGGAAGAGCATCAGAGCTAAAAAGGTGGTTTCAGAATGGTGCACTCACAGCCAGCACCAGAAAATGTGGCAATCAAGGATATGAAAATTGCGATTTATTCATGCTCCACGTGCAGCCTGATGAAGCTTGTAAAAAAGAATGAAAAAAAATTGTATTGTTCAGGCTGACAATTCTGGTACCTGGCAGAAAATCTGGGGCTGTCATTTTCACCAAGGGAGGACAAATTAACTCAAGAAGATACTGTAAATGCTTAGAGAATTTGTCATTTTCTGTTTTTAATTTGTGAAGGTCTGACAAATTTTGTTTTCACATTGACAAAATAATTTTGCACTGTCACTGGAAAAAAATGAAAGTTAAATATATTATGATTGCATGTTATAAGAGAATATAATGAGGAAGGCAGTGTTATTTTCCTCTTCACTGGATTTGAAAGATGCTCTCTCTATAGCGGTGACGGGACCTCTGCTGGTCATGACGTCACATGAGGCACACGTGTCATTCCTTTATTTTCTACTTTCTCCACCCACGCCATGCAGAATCTCTGTCGGAGAAGGAGACATTATTTGCATCGTGGGACAGGTCCTTAAGAGCACTGACTGTCTTTCTTTTGTCTTTCGGCATGTCCTGTTTGTTTACCCAACCTTCCCCTATTTGGTTGTGTGAATTACTCTTGACTTAATAAAGAAAAGTGTTATTGAAGATCTGCACTAATAATTTCAGAGCATAAGCGATGCTTTATATGGAGTAGAAGCCTGGAATCTGATGAATGCAAAAGAGTTTGACTTTGTTGTTGTCATTAATGCAGGCAATGAAACAGAACCACTCAAAACGATTAGCATTCTAGGTCCGGTCTAGAAACCGATCGATACGGCTACTTGGTACTGATCGATACAGTTCTTAAACCTCCCCAGCTTCCTCCTTTTGTGGTTTCACGTCTGTAAATATTCCAACATCAGGGCGAATCTGTATACTCCAGCTTTGTGTTTCACAACTCACACAGATTGTGCTGATTGGATCTCAGCATTCACTGTGATAGCACTGTTAATTTAATGTTTTTATATGCAAAATTGTGTTTGAACACATACATTTAACATTAGTGGCACAATACAGCTGTTTATGGTTTTCTCTTATTTGAATTATTCCATTGCCTCTGGCATTTTTTTTTTTTGTCATACCCAAATAACTTAATTGCACCAGCTACATTGTCACTGTTCTGTGTGCCATATTTGCATAATTTTGCACCTCTGGAAGACAGGATGTGAAATTAGGACAATGTGGTTTGTATCATTATATAAAGCCATAATAATTACAGACGTAGTGAAATTCTGAATTAGTTTTTAATGTGATGCTAATGGAGTCTCTAAAAAATTACATGACCTCCTCTTTATTCGTTAAGTAAATAACACATCTTTTTAACTCCACCTGTTCTGATTTTTCTGTCAATTTCCGTGCCGCAGCCTTATGCACCAAAGCCAATTAGTCTATGAATGGCAGCGTAATAATATTTGTCTTTCTGAATAATAGATGACATTTAATGTTTGTGTTTTGCATGGCAGGTACACAAAAATGAAGACGGCCACCAACATCTACATCTTTAACCTGGCCCTGGCAGACTCGCTGGTGCTGGCCACGCTGCCATTTCAGGGCACTGACGTCTTCCTGGGCTTCTGGCCCTTCGGGAACGTCCTGTGTAAGGTGGTCATCTCCATTGACTATTACAACATGTTCACTAGCACGTTCACGCTCACCGTGATGAGTGTGGACCGCTACATTGCGGTGTGCCACCCGGTCAAGGCCCTGGACATGCGCACGCCCCACAAGGCCAAGGTGGTCAATGTGTGCGTCTGGGCCCTGGCCTCAGCCATCGGGGTGCCGGCCATGGTCATGGGGGATGTGGAGGTGGAGCACAACGGTACGTAGATCTCTGGAGTGATTCCTCACCGATTAGTCATTCTTTCTCAAGTTAGCCACACATACCGGTCAAATAAAAGTGAAGTGAAAATTAAGCTGTCAGATGCATGTTATGCTGCGTTCCATTTCACCTCAGAATCCAAGATGGCCGCTGCCTTTATCAACAGAAGTTAAAGCTGTAGTTATATACTGTTTATTAGCACTTACGTCTTATTTGTGGCTCATTAAATTGGTCGTACACACAGAACTGTCCAACCGCTATTTGTGGATGTGTTACTAAGGTGATTTTATGCATAAAATACCATATCAACTGATATTGATAAAATGGCTAACAATTAACTGGGCTAGAACTGGGGCCTGTTTCAGAAACTAGGGTTTCTTGCTTAGCCGGATAACTTCGGCTTTAAGGTAATTTGGGTTCAATGTAATTTAAACTGGGGTAAATTAAATCCGGCTAAGCAAGAAATCTTACTCTTTGAATCGGGTCCTTGGTATTGCTAAATGGCTTTCCAACTTGCTGTACTGGAACGCGGTTAACTCGGGTGTGACGTCATTCCCAGTTCCAACTTCCAACCTGCGAGGTAAATGGAATGCAGCATTAGACATTTTTGAATTATTTTTCTATGTTCGTGAATCCATAATATGGATGTTTTTTTATATTGTTTGCTAACTGCCTAATTAAGACAGTCCATCACTATGCTGATCTACTTGGGACCCCTCAGGATACTAGTTAAGTGGAGAGTCAATAACACAAAGCTTGGCTAAAATACAAACTAGAGCACATTAGTCCACAGGACTGGGATGAGAGTGCTGAGTCAGAACCGGAGTAAATAAAGGCGAAGGGTAGCAGGAGCTTCAGACAGCATAATCCTCTGCTGGAAAAAAGAAGACAAACTCATAAAAGCTAAGCGCATCCACCGTGCCGATGGTCTTCATTTTTCTCAATTATGTGTGTTAGTAAAAAACAACAAACCAGAGGTAGGGAGTTCAGTTGCACAATTATAAAAACACTAAAACTAAAAACATTAAACCTTTATTATCTGATAAAATAAACATCCCTAAAAGTGTTAAACATTGAAGGGCCATTTTCAAACCTGTTTTGTCAGTTATTCAAATCTACTTTCCTTGTTCACATACAGTATGCGATTTTGACACTTCAGCAGTACATAGAGAACCACAGGAGTTTCTGCACGGATTCCCATTCCTAGATAATATGGATAAATTAATATTCTAATGCAGAAACTAAATTACTACAAATATTTGGCACAAAGGCCAAGTGAAATAAAACAGAGGTAAACTGAAGCAGGAGGTAACTGCTTAGAAAAAGCCAAAAACACTAAGGATTAATAATCCCCCCCCCCCCAGTTTATCTGGTATTTGTCTTAATCGTGTGTTGCTGCCAATATTTATTTTTGCAAATTTGTTTTTGCCATTTTAATTAACTATAATCCAAATAATTTGCCCAGATAAAGCGAGTTCCAATGCTACCATTTGTCAGCACCAGCACAAAGTGTTTATTAAACTCAAAATATATCGCCTTGAAAGTGAGGGCCGCATTCCTAGCATGCACTGTAGGAGGTGTCTGCTCATACGCTGCCGGCTTTAATTAGCCTGCTTATGCAGCGCTTTGAAATATTACCGTCCTGAAAGCTGAATCTTGCTCTTTTAATTAAATTTCCTTCCCCCTCCTCACTTTCTGTCAGCACACATTCTGCATACAGAGATCTTACCACCAACGGAATGGCTTGAGAGAGCTTTAGCGCAGCTTGGCTAGCGAACTGCTTCACGTTTACTGGAGCGTTGCTCGATGACAGCAGTAAGGGGTGAATATGGGCTGCCGGAGGGGGAGTCGGAAGGTGCTGGGAGAACCTGGCAGATTCCGGGGGTCCAGCATTTTATGTGGACCCCTGAAAACAAAAGATAATGAATTATCCTGAGGGACCCCCCTCGCTTGGCAAAATGTACTGTAGGGTAACCCTCCCCCCCCTGCTTGGCAGATTCTATATACCGTGAAGGACCCATTTTTAGTTTGGGGGGGGCAGAATTTCTAGATACATCCCTGGCTGCAATTTCATAGTAATGTGTGTGACTGCGGTGGATATTTAAGGTTGATTAGGAGCCCCTGGCCCTGTTTCATTCTAGAGACAGACAGTAAGGACTGGCAGGCAGGTGCAGTTGGTATTGGCTCAGGTTGCTCAGGTACATGTTATTATTATAATTGCTGTCAGTGTAAGTTGAGGGCAAGTTGCCATGTTGAAGGAACTGCTGTTACCTGCCTGTAAACAGGCCTGGACCATGTCCCACCAAATGCAAAATATATTCAAGGCAATACATCAAAAGCAAAACCTGTAATAAAAAATAAAAGCAATGAATTAAACTCACTTTACTTGCTTAGGGATCATTCAGTGCTTAGCAAAGTCACACAGTCACCTACAAGCTCCAGGGTATCATATTCGATTTCCAGCTCTTTGTGTGTGTGGAAATTGCATGTTCTCCGATTCATCTGGGTTTTCTGCCACAGTCCAAGGACATTGGTTTTAGGTGATTTGGTGTATCTGATTTGCCCTGAGGGTGTGTGTGTGTGTGTGTGTGTGAGCGGGTATACCTTTATACACAATGTCCCCACAACGTGATGAATACCCGTTTTTTTCCCCTTATTGAGACCACTTCAAAACTCAATTTAATAAAAATCTGTGACTGCAATGAAAAAAACACAAATGCAAAAACTCTTGTATTTTGCTTGGTTACTTATGGTTATGGTTAGGGCTGGGTAGGGTTTAAGGTTGTCATAGTTAGCGTTGGCATTTTTCCCATAGAAATGAATGAGTGGTCCCCAAAAAGATATGTTTATCTGACATATGTGTGTGTGTGTTAAGAGACCACAGCACAATATTAGCATCCTCTCCTAGGTGTTCCCTCCTTAGTGTCCTGTCCTTTCTGGAATCAGCTCCAGACTCTCCATCATCCCCTACTACACAAGCTGTTATGGAAGGTAGATGAATGAGCTGCTTAGATTATTTTAAAATGTTTTCAAAACAGTTAACAGACTTCCACTTGGGTGTTCTGGGTTTGTTACCATAGCCACCTTTCTTGTAATGCTCACAATCCATGGCTAGGTCTCAGTGATTTTGCTTATTGCTCGGCAGGTCCCTGGTCTCCAGTACAGCACGGTATTTTGTTTAACCATTTCCACAATTTCCGCAATGCATCGATTGGACAGTTCTCTGCCATTTGTCGATCGCCACCACATGTGAATCGCAGAGGTCAATGGCTTTGACTCTGGAAGTCTGCCTCTGATGTAGATTTATTGGTGAATCTGCTGTCCGGCAAAGAACAAAACAAGGGACGGAGCCTTGGATCTTGCATTATTCGTTGTTCTTAGTACAGGTGGGGGCCATAATGTAATTTACACATGTCTCTGGGAAGCCTGCCGCTAGCAGACAGTGATGCGATGGAGAGATCTCGCTGAACAGCAGCTAGAAGGGAGGAGGGGGTCACAGGGGCAGTAATTAGAATTTGTGCGGCAGTGAAAACATACAAAGTGACATGGTGAGTGCAGGCTACAATATAAAGCCCCCTCCCCGCCGACCCTCCCCCCTCCCAGAGAGGAATCTGTCAGGCATAATATTGGTTTAGCACAGCACCACAAGCTTGTCAAACTCCTACAGTAAATCCCTGTGTGTGTATGGCAAGTATATGAAGCTGCTTATTGGTATGCTGGACAGAGCAGACCGTTGCAGTTTGGGGACGCATGTGTGACTGTGATTCGGGGTCTGCCAAAAAGCCCCAGAACTTGACCTGGGCCAGTATGCACTCCAAAGTATAGAAAAACAATAATGGAATATCCTCCACAGTTAAATATCACATTTACATTTTTGCATTTTGTTCATGAACACGATGCTCTTATGCAGAACAATTTGCATAAACGTTGTAAGAAAACACAACATGTCATTAGGATACAACAATGTCATCAGAGAAGTGGTATTTTACACATTATATTAGTGCGTTAACATCAGCACACTATGAATGTATGCAAAAGAAAATGTTAAAATCTAGCCAGGGTAGTGGAATATTAACTCTGCAAACTTGTGGTTCTTCCGGGGCAATCAGTACCTGTTTTTGAGTGTTATCTTCTAGGCAGTTAAGCTCTTAATTATGACATAAAGGTTAACCTTGGGAATGGTCCTGTCACCTAAAATCACCTGTAGGGTTAGGGGCTTGGAATCGTGTCCCTGCTCTCTGTGTGCAGTCTCTCTGTGGTTGGGGGACATGCCGTTAGGTCAACCTGTACCCAAATTGGTGGCGCATGTGTGTACCCTGTTACGGACCCCCCATACTAGAAGATGATGACCTGTAAAACCAACATTTTTAGAAAAAATCAAACACTAGCAGCTCCTGCCAGAAATGGACCCAGTGCGGAGACCTTTCTAAAGCACTTCTCAAAATTGTGCAGAGCGCGTAACAATTTTGAAAGCGTAATTGCTCAGAAGTTATATTTGTCATCGTTTTAGCATCATGTTGGGTTTTACTGACACCCACATGTCATATATTTATCTTACCTGCTCTGTATTTATCAGTAACATGTATATATATATATCAATCCATCCATTTTCTGTAACTGCTTGCATCATTCAGGGTTGCAGGGGGTCCGGAGCCTATCCCAGAGGCTATGGGCACAAGGCAGGGATCAGCCCAGGATGGGGCACCAGCCCATCAGAGGGCACAGTCACACATCGTTAATTTACTCACATACAAACACTCACACACATACACACACACCTACAGTATGGGTAATTTGGCAACTCCATTCAGCCTCAGGATGTTTTTGGACTGTGGGGGGAAACCGGAGCACCTGGAGGAAACTCCACAATGACACGGGGAGAAGATGCAAACTCCACACACACACACACAGTGGAACCCTGGAACTCGATCGCCTCTTAACTGAACCAACTTGGATATCGGACGAGTCTGTTGAATTTTTTTCAACTTGGAGCTCGACTGATCCTGCTAAAACTTGTACAGGGCGAGACACATTCAACTCTACCGATCTGGACCTCAAATGTGTTGGTCGAGAAAAGTCTAACAGCAACTCGACCAAAAACATGACAAACCAAAACAGACCGCTACAACGGTGCCTCTCGACTGAGTCTGATGTGCGGGAGCTGTGTTTGTTGTGAATTTTTTGTGCTTTACCTACAGTACATGCGGTGATACAGTAATCATGGCGCCTAACAAAGTGAGTAGCAAACCAAATAGCAGCAAACCAAAGAGGACAGTGGTGAGAGTAATTGTATAACTTAAAAAAGGAAATTATAGCGAGACTGTAATTTATAGTGGTGCACGTGTCTCTGTTCTCACTTCAGAGTATGGCATTGTCATTTATTCCATGTTTATAGCTTTGTGTGTGTGCTTTTATATTGATTATTAATGCTTTTTATCATTAGTTATGTAGGTAGATAAGTTTAAATAGGCAATCATTTGAGAGTTTGGAATGAATTAAGTTCATGTTCCAAGGTACCACTGTATGTGCATGTGTGTGTGTGTGTGTGTGTATTTATAAATATACATGTATTTTGAATTCCCAGCTGATTAATATACACAGACATACAGTGGTGTAAGAAACTTATTTTGACAGGTCCCCACAAAAATCTGAGAATGCGATCAGAAAACTAAAAATGCCAAAAGCCATGGTTAAGGTTAGGGGTGGGCCGTGGCATTAAGGTTGTCATGTTGGGATTAGAGTTTTACCCATAGAAATGAATGGAGAGTCCCCACAAAGATATGATTACAAACCTCTCTCTCTCTCTCCCTGTGTGTGTGTGTGTGTGTGAGAGAGAGAGAGAGAGAGAGACAGAGAGAGAGAGAGAATTCACCTAATTATATCTTCTGACAGTGGAAGGAATATGAAACACCAAGAGGAAACACTGAGAGAGCATTTAAAATCAAGAGGGGAATCAAACCCACAGCCCAATATGTCCCTGTGCTCCATAAATGTGCTTTGAAAAACTTTGTAAATTTGTAAACATACTTTGCAGAACAGCTGTAATAATACTGCTTCAAGTGCTTGGTGAATAGGTGTGGGCCAGTCGTTTTACATGATAAGCAGAGGTGAGCTTCCCGTTTAGCTGTGCATGATTGTTCTTCAGTACCGTGCTGGCCTCTCGCCACCTCCTCTTCTCAGGAGAATCACAGGGAGGCGGCATCTGCACGCAGACGTTTTCCCTCCGGCGTTTTCAGTATCACAATCCATCTGCCGCCAGGGATCCGAGCTCATTCGTTATTCCGGTCCAGCCGCACTCCCCCTTGTACTGGCACCGAGTCCTCACTGCATCAGGGATGCACATAGCCTCACTGCAGGGACGCTCTACTCAGCCCATTGATGGGTTTGCACATTAAGTCCTTTGCTGGAGCCCATTTTTTAAATCATTGGTTTTCTGTTGCCAGTGCTGAGATGACCAGGAAGAGTTAAGAGTTTGTAGACTAGGTGAACAGAAGTGGAGCATCTAACTTCTTGATCAGCTTGAGCACACAATGGAAGACACACAAATATGAGCCAGATACTAGAGCATTAAACTTTTTGGTAGCTCAAAATATGAATACCTTCATAATGCATTATAATGGTCAGTATAAGAATTAAGGACGTTACTGCGTTATGAAGGTATTTATAGTGCATTAGAGATGAAACCTTCATAGCGCATTCATAATGTTTAACAAACCTGGCTATTATGTTTGCCTTTTTATGAATAATTATAGCTGTGTTTATAATACTTTATAATTGAAATATAATACATTATAAAGGTATAAATAATGCATTATACACGAGTACTTTAAGTAATGTGTTACTGACTTTTTTTCCAACTTTTAAAGCATCTGCCTTTGTCTTTGTCGTTCTCCCACATTCACCTGCAGGCAGATCTGAGTGGTTGAACTTTCTGAACTGTAAACCGACTCTAGCCTGAAGCCCATCTCCCCTGCCCTCTTACAGTTACTTTTGATTGATGACTCTGTGTTTCCAAACCCTCCCCTGCACCCCCCACCTCCCAACGCAGGAATCGAGTGTATCGTGGTATTGCCAGACCCGCGTAGCTACTGGGAACCTGTGTTTGGCACCTGCGTGTTCCTCTTCTCCTTCGTGGTGCCAGTGGCCATAATAAGCGTGTGCTACAGCTTGATGGTGAAGCGGCTGCGCAGCGTGCGGCTGCTGTCGGGCTCACGGGAGAAAGATCGCAACCTGCGGCGCATCACGCGCATGGTGCTGGCTGTGGTGGCGGCCTTCGTGGTGTGCTGGACGCCCGTGCAGATCATGGCGCTGGCCCAGTCCCTTGGCGTCAACCTAGGCAGCCTGCTGACGGTGGCACTCATGCATTTCTGCATCGCCCTGGGCTACGTCAACAGCAGCCTCAACCCTGTGCTGTACGCCTTTCTGGACGAGAACTTCAAGCGCTGCTTCCGGGAGTTCTGCCAGCCCGGTTCCTTGCACACGGACGCACCGCCGCGGGTCCCGGCACGTGCCTCGGGGACCCCCGGTGTGCGGGGGGACACCTACGATTACGGCTGTGGATCTGGCGACGGACACGGCCGTCCCGCATGACTAGATGTGGAGCTGCCTCTGGCTGGAACAGGACTGCCCAAGCCAGGCAGCTCCAACAGCGAAGTGACCCAGATCACCAACCTGTAGCTTATGCAGGTTTGGAGACAAGCATGTAAATACACACACACAAAATTCCACATGGGACAAAGGGGCTCTCGTTTTTACCGTCTAGCATCACTGTGCCTTTGAAGGCTGCTCTTTCATTTTTGCACGGTCTGCTGGTTGACATTTCCATCGTCATGCTGTAGTAACAAAGAACTCTGGTTTATACAGAAGCATCACAAACTGATTAAATGTGGTTGCAAGACACCAAATCAATTGGGGACCAATCTGCATAGAAATGCAATTCTTGTCAGTTCCACATGGACTCCAGCATGGACAGTAGAGCACTTCATAAAAGCAGAAGACAATATTTTTTTTGACAGTACATGCTTGCCAGGTCTGGTAAAAAAAAAAATGACCCTGACAACAGTACATGACATTTCCCTGCTTAGATTTCCAGCCTTTAGATTTCCCCTAACTGGGTCTTTGGGTGAAAACCCTATCCGGACAAATTGGGCTGGCTCGATAATATCTTCTTGACTATTATATACTAATGTTGAATATAAATGCATGTCACCAATATTAGATCAACTGTCAGGTCACAACAGAGGAAAATGAGTAGTGTGTGGCGCTGTGGGGTTTCCCTTTGTGCCGCCTAGAAAGGTTGCTGGTTCAAATCCTATGACTGGCAGTGTGGCTTCACCATTGAGCACTTGATCAAGACCCTTAACCCTAAATTGATCCCAGGATTGTCAACCCCTGCTTTCTCAAAAATATATGTTGCTTTGGAAAAAAAGTATTTGCTAATAAATGTAATGTTTGTAAAACTACTCCTGGCACAATTGCCCTTCACTGATGTTTGAAAGGAGCCATTTGGCCAAGATGGGGAAGGAACGTGGACACTATCCTAACACCAACATCATGTCTGGAGAGATTTGTGGGAGGGTCATCTGAAATAACATACCTGTCGCTGAAATGACCAAAAAAGGCTTTGTTTATGTGTTGATAATGATGTTGATTGGTCACAGTGATTAATGATGGTTTTAAATAGTGTACTGATGATAGCATACCAGTATCACTACAGTGGACATTCACTGAGCACAGTTTCTGTGTACCTGTGGTGAGGCTGCATTGAACTGGTATATAAACAGATGAACTTTACAGACACTAAGGAAAGAAGACAAATCCTCTATAAATATTATGTATATATATATTGCTATGCCAATTATGAAGACTTGAAATGTTTTCTTCCCTGCATTGTGAGATTTTCAGATAAATGAACACAACATACTGTAGCACATTCTACCCCACACGACTTACACTTCAGAAAGGTTTTAGCTTTTTGTAAATGCTGTGAAACAGGAAATTGTTCATCCAGTTGTTGCTTTCTGCTAGACAATTGCTTCAAATTTTTTACAATTTTCACTTTTAGCTGTAGTATATACGTTTTGCCGAGCAGGGAAACATATTGCAGAGGAAATGCTCTGATTTACCCTTCCTTGGTAGTGGGACATCCTGAACCAGAGAATAAGTGGACAAAGAAACAAATCTAAAATCTCAGCCACGTCTTGAAGCCAGAGTTACAGCTTGTTTGGTGTTTCTATTGTATCCAGCACTTCTGGACAGGGAACACACTGTGCTTTACAAGTATATAAGGATATTTTGTTTACAATGAATATTTAATGGCCCGTGAAACCTGATGTTTTGTGATTATTTGTTCCTGCTATTTTGAAGAATATAAGAAACTGTTTGACTAAAAAAGTATCCTATAATACACCAAAAACAGTTTTATTTATATGTAAATAAACATGTAAAAACAGCTATGGTAACTGCAGTGCAATATTGCTCTTAATTAACAGTCCTTTGTGTTGTGTTTAGGCTCTTGTACTGTGAATTGTCATTTTGCTCTTGTGTAAGACAGAGAAAATTGTATTCATTTATTTTCCAAACAGCCAAGTGTTAACCAACATCAAGCCAGATTTTGCAAAAAATAATAAAAACAATAATGAAACAATTTCCTCCTGGATCATCCATCTATCATCCATCCATCCATCTATCTATCAATCTATCTATCTATCTATCTATATATTTTTTTCTTAAACATCATAAAGAATTGATGATGACTAAAGGGTTAGGGTGGTGGTAGAAGTAATTCATTTTGTTTTCATTTAATTCAATATACATTGTTAAAGTTATGAAATCAGTTTTTAGATTCAGTTGAATAATTTTAATATCGTATGTAATATCTAGAGGCAAAATTTAAAATTCTTTACATGTATGCAAATACAAAATTCGCCTTACCATGATATAGAAATCATGAAAACATATGGTTTATTTTGTGAAAACGCTCTGCTGTATCACTTTGGATGAACATGATTTTAATTTAAGCTGTTGTCATGTGACATGGAATAACCAAAGGAGTAACCAGAGTAATGTGCAGAAATGTATGTATTGTTGCTACTGGTGATACTCAGGTTAGAAAGTGCATATTTACCTTCCCAATAACTTAATGTTCCAAATGATATGAAACAGCAAGAGTGTGTTTCACGTGATTACATGCTGTTTTGCGTCACACTCTTCCCAGCATCCTTATTTACATCACTGTTCCTTTCTGTGCTGCTCTAGTTCCTCATCGGAAGGCTATTTGGCAAAATACTGACCTATGAGTTCTTAAGAAGCAGTTATTTTAAAAATGCTCCTCACTTTTCACCTTCCTCAAAAGGTATGTCACATGGACACATTTCATGGCTAAGTGGTTTTTAAAATATTGTGCCAGATGGGTGAGCGAAAGTGGTTTGAAACACACAAACACAAGATGAGGGACCTGAATTGCCTTCAGACGTTCCATAGGTGAAGTCCAATTTGCGGTTGCCAGGTCTTGATGAAAAGGGCAGCCATACAAACAATACCACCCCCATTATTACCTAAACTGGAAAAAAGCCCATAACAGAAAATATGGCTTTTCATCTTGTCCTTTCATAATACATGCCTGCTGATTGGCGCAATAGGCTGCTCTTATTAAGTTGCTATGCTAGGTCAGAGGAAGTACAGGCACATTGTGGTCTATGGTATCTTTCAATGCATTGCTGTTCTTCCACGCTTGATACATCACCTTGTGCTCATTGCGTCTTATTGATGATACTGTGCTTGTATTTTTGCTCAGTAAAGCTGAGCACGACTGGTACACTGGTGCAGCGCACCTGCTTGATGTCATCATCCATTGGCAAAGTACAGTTCCAATACTAAGGATTAGAAGTATGGCGTACAGTAAAAATTCCTGGATGTCATTCTTACCCAGCCCCAAATATCAAGGGTGCATCTGCGCCAAATGAGACCAATCCCATGATTCACAGATTCATAGTTCGTTCCTTGGGAAGCAAGTTAGCACGGTCTTTGTGTTCTTGGTATTGTGTCTATATGGAGGGAGGCGGGGGTGGCTTATGAAATAGACTGGTATCTCATCCAGGGAGATGCCAACTTTGTACTTCCTGGGATAAGTGATTAATTACAGATGGGTAATATATGTAATACAATTTCCCTAAAACAAATGCATCTTTCCATTCATTCACTCATCTTCCAGAATCATAAAATAGACTACAGTGTAAAACTGTATTATACATTAGATGTATATTATAATGTAAAACAAACATTTTGGCTGGTTTTATTTCAGTTTTATTCCACACCCTTTAGTGAAGCCGTGCCCCTTTTAGACTGTCAGAGGAGACCAGCTGATCTCTCCAAAGCCTTCTGGAGTTTTCCCAATTATCTGTGTGATGACAGAGAACCTGCGTGAATTTCATCTCCCCGACGCAGTCATCCAGCTCCAGCTATACCTGTTTGCCATGGCAACTTGGCTGCCAGTGGCCTTGAATCCAGTGTTACAGCCGCGTCCAGAACAGCTTAGGGCGCCTAAATGAGGCCGTTCTAATAAAACTCGCCTCTGTTGTCTGTGAGAAAGAGGAAGTGAGGACCTGAACTTGATGGCTTTATAATCATAACGCTGATGTTATAATACCCCACAGATAAATCACTACCAAGGCATAAAGCCACCCTGTAATACTTTGCTCTTGGCTCATAACAACGGTTAAGTGTTAACATGAAACAAGGGTTTGCTACAATAATAAGTCTTTATCCTATAATATTTTTATATGTTACTTTGGGCCGTACGATCAGATCTGCACGGTTGCTTGCTGGTACTAAGAGCTTTTATCTTTTTCCAAGCTCTAGATGCGCATCATTTCCCTTGAGGTTATGCGTTGGAGGAGGGCAGCACAAGACAATAATGCTTCACCACACTTGGTAATTGCATCTCGTGCTGTCGTTATTGTCCACTCGGCATCATATCTTACCTTGAAGACCACAGTGTTAATGTGATGTAATATTCCTGACCGCGTGGAAACCAGAGCTTGCTCGGTGCAATTCACACTTGATGGCTATGGTGCATTTTGACACAGAACAGCTAATGATGTTAGCGGTCATTAGTGCAGCTTGCATCAGATACGGTGGGTTGCTGTGTCTCAAGACGCTGCGTATTCCGCATGCCTTATCTTTGGTTTGCTCGCCTCAGAATATCACAGTGCTGCCCCTGTGCATCAACGATTTGGATAGAGACAAACGACCCTGAGCAAAATCGCTCAGTTCCCATCTCAAATATCAAAGAGGGAAAAAATAAACAGGAGTAAGATAACAGGTTTCTGTGCCTCTATTTTAGAAACTGCCCATGTTACAGGTCCCATCCGAATGATGGTGAGAACGGGCCGATCCCCCGTGTGGAAAAACACAGGCGCCTATTTCCGCACCACTGCATGCAAAACGCTCTCTTGTAACACTCATCTATGCTGGGTGCACAGGTGCAGAACCTCTCAACTGGGTACACAGGCAATCCAGCTTAACCAGGTGCTACCTAATGGTCAATTTGAAACTTTGCGTCAGCACAACTTCCCCCGCTGTGCGCAATTAGACGTGTGTGAGAAAAACACACCCGCTGACAAACGGTGAGGTAAAAGGAGAGAATAAACAGAGTGAAAGAAAGATGGATTGCAAATAGAGTGAGAGAAGACAGAGCAACTACAAATGCCTTGTCCAACCCCCAAGAGCATGGTTTGGGGGAGGGCAATACGTCCCTCCCTCAGCACTGAGAGCGGTAAATTGTACTGCCTGTGCTTACAGCAGGAGGGAACGATCAGAAGAATGCAGATGCTTTCTTGCCATTACTATTTTCAGCACGAATGCATTGATTTCAAATTTGTGTCAAGCCTTCAAAATCTCTGCAGTTTCGTGGGGGCAAATATCCTGTTCTGAGCAACTTTTCAACAGCCAAATGAAGCAATTCCAAAAACTGCATGAGTAGATACAAATAATTGTGATGGTGAAATGGATTAAAGATGAGAAGAGAAGTGTTTATCCTACATACAGACACGTACATACACACATGCGCAGGCTTTAAAGGTACCGAGCAGCCTTTCAACTGCTCAGCACCTGCTCCTCAATGGGTCTCTCTACATCCATTGGTGTGTGTGCAACCTTTCAAAGGCACAAATATAGAAATCCCCACACACACCATATGTAGCCACATGCGTGAGAATTATGTATAGACACGCACAGAGACACACACGGACATACAAGCGTAGCAGCAGAAATGCTTTATGGAGTTCAAGATTTCCAAGACAGTGGGAGCTTTCTGTCTCTATTGCGGCACCAAGCCCAATTACGAGCACATCAGAGAGTGGTGTACTGCTCCTGTCTGAGCCTTTTTGACGCACATCTCACTGATGGTGAGTGG
>JAODJW010000127.1:27203203-27223243 GCA_026777045.1 Hyperopisus bebe | reverse complement strand
GTGGGTGGGGGGGGGGGGGTCTCGTACAGAAACAGTGAAGCTTGCAGCTGAGAAGGTGCCTTGAACCTTCCACAGTAGAGGACCCCTCCTTTTTAAACAAATTGCCCTTTTTTAGAGACTCAGCCTCTGAAAGGCGTCCTGGCGGTTCCGTCGGGTTGCAGCCATTTGTGAGCCAAGTTCACCAGTTAATAAGAGAGACTTCCATTATGGCTTCAACCTCACAAATCCAACGGAAACTGAGTCATACTCCAACACTTAACCCACAATGAAGGTCTAATGCACTGCTTCTGAAATTGTTTGGAGACCCACCAAAAAATATTAAACAGTGGATCATGTCCCACAGTTGTAAAACCACTGGTCTAATGTACAGTACATTCACTTCCATTTGTTAGCAAATTATTGCAAGGCAAATAGCACATTGCGAACATACATGCCGGCAAGGTGTGAACTAGGCATAGGTGCAGCTAGGCTGAGCTTCCGATGAACACCCAAGGATGAGTGTAAGCAGTATTGGGCAGGAACTACACAATAACTCCCAACAAAGCAAGAATCGAATAGGACTATTCAGTGATCAGGCAGTGTGGACAATGCCTCATGTCTCCTTTTGAGGCCGAACATATGACAATACGAAAAAGCCATGGAAGTGGGTAACCCGACGACGATGACCACAGAATCCTTTATCAAGCATCATCGGCAGGATGCCTGAAGACCACTGCTGTGCCGGGAGCTTCCGCATAAGATGTATGTGACGCTCCCTTGTCGGTGTAACGATGCATTTATTCAGGATAGCATAAAACAAAGCTCAAAAAAGAGGATTATCGCTACCTGCAGACTGTAACCCTATTCAGACGGGGTTAGTTTTATATGAGAACATAATAATAATAATAATAATAATAATAATAATAATAATCGACCTTTTATTGTCCCCGTGGGGAAATTCTTTTTACGTCTCCCTCAACTTGCTCTTTGTAGGGCAAGCTGTCCGCGAAGGGCAGCCACCTGTTGGGGCGCCCAGAGAGCTGGGAGTTAAGGGCCTTGCTCAAGGATTGAAGCAATTACCAATGACATCCGTAATTTTAATCCAGTCTGAATCTGCCATGTCTTCAATTATTAGACCTACCAGTTTCCAGAGTAAAAATTCTGAAGTGAATTAGTATCTGTATTCCAGCGAACACGGACCTCTTTCAGTAATAGTAGTCCAGTCTTGAATTGTCATCTCGGTAATAAGGTCATATCTATAAAGGCATGCCAATTTATTGTAAGGCGGAAACAGCATTTGTGTGCTACGATATGCATGAATAGGTACTGAGTTTTCTACATAAACGTCTAATAACCTACACCTACAGCCTGTACTGCATCAAGGTATTCAGCAGGTGCAGAACAGTACAACTACTGGGTCCACCGATTTGTAAGCTGAGATAATGGTTGAGAGGGATAAGTTTTGTTTTTCATTGTATGATAAAGAGACAGGCCACCCCTCATTCACCCATTTTCTATACTCACTTGTCCTTTGCAGAGTCACCCAAAAAAGAAAATTCTGTCATTTGCTTTCAACATACACTAACTCTGACCTTAACAGGATTATAGTTATGTCTTTTCTATCTTTGGTAATTTGGAAGAATTACATACGTTTCTTATCCCGCCCGATTAAGCCAGTCAAATTTCTTTACAAACTACATACCAAACTTCCCAAGGGAAAACTAATCCCATCCAAATAGGGCTTATATTAACAGCCAATTCACATTCATTGCAAGATTATAAGTTTGACCTTTAGGCTGGAAATTAATGGTGAAAGAACTTCACTACGTTGGAAGACTGGTTAATATGTGGGTGGATAATTCAACCCTCTTATCTCACTGGATCAGTCCCTCTAAGGCATAAGGGTAATGGCTTACTCACAAAAATTGAGGGTCTCAGTATTTAATACTAATATTATACTTTCACATTTTATTTGAGGGTCAAAATAAGAAATACTAAAGGCAGTTTCAATGGGCTTTGATTCATTCGTTAGTGCTGTGTGACTAATCAGATACTACATAAACTCTACATCCTTAAGTGAGGCAGCCTAGACTCCGTTTTGCTTAAGAAACAAGCCAAATCATTTTTAGAATATATATTTTTCTTTCACATTATCTGAATTTACATTAAAAAACACTCGCACTCCTAAAACCTTACATCTATGATACAATAAAAAAAAAAATTAAATACACAAATATGCAAACTTCACCCATGTAGAATATGCCTACTGTACATTGCTAATTCTTTTGAAAAACCTTAAATCAACCCTGGACTTTGGGGTTGCCCATGGCTCCACTGTAAATTGCTTTGAGTCAGGGGAGGGATTCGCCACAATGAATTTTGTCAAGCGGGGAGGGGGGCCCCATGACCACATTTTCTGAGCAACACATTTTGAAACTGGGGTGGGGCGGCGGGGTGAATTTCGCTGGCTCACATACCTATTGGGCCACTGGGAAATGCCCAGTATGCCAGAGAGACAGTCCAGCCCTGCGTTCAAGCATAAAACAGTCGGCTTCTGTTGGGCGCATTAAGAACCATTGATTGTCTGCCTCACCATCTACTGAGGGGTCTGAATACCACAGAAATAAGACATATAGGCCCTATCCAAGTACACTACCAAATAGAGGGACAGTCTCTGTTTGTGCATGACAGACCCTTGGCAACAAGCTTACAAAAGAGCTTTTCTTGGTACGGTAGCCTCATTGTACAAATTAATTGTACGTTCATTCTGAATGGAGAGCTGCTCCTTCAGTCAGCACCGGCCTTGACCTGACTGCACTCTAGTTTCTCATGAGGTTCCATGTGCATTTGTCATTTGTCCATCTAAAAACATAATAGTGGGCTACTTAAAAGTAACTGTTGAAAGGAGACCAAACATTATTTCAAACAGAATATTAATTAGTAGACTTTGTCGATGACTATCTTAAGTACAATGTATTCTGGGCTGTTTAAAGATCAGTGACAGCTTGTCTTCAGATGCCCTAATTACAGACACGGTAATACAATCACAATCAAGAAGAGACATCGTAATGATGGTATCAATCACTATCATTCCCAGTAGGAAATTAGTCTGCATCCATTACAAAATATTTCCATAGACTTTCAATGAATTCCCCAAAAATAAAGGAAATGCATCTTGTCTTTTTGCTACCATCTTATTTTATTTGTTTGTGTGGTCTTCCAGTATTGGACTTGGATTGGCTGATGCGCAGTCCGGACTGATTCATGTAACACTGCCTTCTACTGTTTAGTGTAGTACCAAAACCATCAAAATAGGTTCTTATACATCGGGAACTTTCAACCTTCCTGAAACCAGAGACCCCCACCACTAACGTGTGACCACATAAAGTACAGTAACTAAATGTGTAATTTATTATTTATTGCAAAATGGATTTATAGAATAATTTCATCCATTTACATGTGCTTAATAATCACCTGGTACGTGGTCATGATTAAAAAAAACAAGACTTTATTCTTTTCCAAGCATTGTCTGAGAGCTGAAGGGGTGGCCCTGTCTAACTACATATTTGTATACTTAACAAGCGAAATAAGAAATTCCTAAAACTGCAGATATTTCATCGTGTCAGTGTGGAGTTATACTGACCTCTGGTGACAGACCTAAGAAGTGAAGCAAGCAGTAATATTCAGTAGACATACACTATATGAACAAAAGTATTGCAACACCTGGCCATTACTGCTACAGGAACTTTCCCATGCTAAATCCAAAGGCATCACGTGATGCTAATATTATACAATTCCTTACCTATAAAAAAGACGTTGCTGCCTTAGAAAGGGTTCAAGGCTACAAGAATGATTTCTGGGGAGGAATGTCTAAAGAGGAGAGGTTAGCTGAGCTGAATCTGTTCAGCCTCAAGCAGAGGAGACGATGGGGTGACATGATTCAGGTATATGAGATTCTAACAGGTCTGGATGCTGTTCAACCAAATAGTTACTTCAATAATACTTTAAATACAACCACACGAGGCCATAGGTGGAAAATAACGGGAGAACATTTTAAACTGGATTTTAGAAACCACTTTTTTACACAGCATGTAGTTAGAGTATGGAATAGTCTCCCTGTTAGTGTACTGCAAGCTAAAGCCTTGGATTCCTTTAAATCAGTGCTAGATAAGATTTTAACAACTCTGAGCTATTAGTTGAGTTCTCTCCAAACAAGCTAGATGGGCCGGATGGCCTCCCCTCGTTTGTAAATTTCGTATATTATTATCAATATGGAGTTGGTCTCTCTTCTGGGAAGGCTTTTCAGAAGATTTTGGAGTGTGCCTGTGGGATTTTTGCCCATTCATCCAGAAGAGCATTTGTGAGCTCAAGCACTGATGCTGGATATGAAGGTCTGGCTGGTGATCTCTGTTCTAGTTCATCCCAAAAGGTGCTTCCACACCGCCGGAACATTTTTCTGGAACCAGAAGCTTTTTTTGGAACCCAGAACTTTCGTCGTGTTCACACTGCAGGAACTCGGCCCGATTGTGGGTCCTTGGAGGCAGTTACGGAACTCTTTTTTAGCATCTATGCCTTATTGTAAGTCATGGTATGTATTTCTTAGTATAAATTCAATTTCAATTTTATTTATATAGTGCTTTTAACAAAAGTCATTGTCACAAAGCACTTTACATATAATCGGCCTGAATAACCATCCAAACAAGCCTTAGGCAACAAGATCCCAATTATTGCGTGTACCCACACTTGTGTTGTATGTGTAATCCTGGTACGCTCTAATGTTGTATAAAGACCAACCATGTGTGAGCCTTCTTCCACATGTTTGGGTGCAGTGTGTTTTTGAAGCTTTGTTATTGGTTATTGAGTATTTATTGTAAGGGTTGATGTAAAGAATAACTCTGTGTAAAACCATCCTGTGCCGTTTTTTCTCCACTGCTGTGATATTTAAGTGTCACGTTATATGTCGAGTTTAGCCTGCACCGTTTTGCATCTTCCATGCTTATTTAGTATTAAGGTCCCAGTTCCCGTTGTGTGAAAGTGACACATGAAAGTGGCCAGGAGCTACAGAAGTCCAGACATCCCAGGAACTTCAAAACAGTTCCAGAACTTTGGTGTGAAAGTGCCTAAAGGTGTTTGATTGGATTGAGGTCAGGGCTCTGCGTGAGCCACAGTTTTTTTTTTTCACACCAACCTCACCAAAGCATGTCTTTATGGACCTTGCTTTGTGCACTAGGGTGCAGTCATGTTGAAACAGAAAAGGGCCTTCCCCAAACTGTTCCCACAAAGTTGGAAGCATGGAATTGTCCAAAATGTCTTTTTGTTGCTGAAGCATTAAGAGTTCCCTTCACTGGAACTAAGGGGCACAACCATCCCCCAAAAAACAACCCCATACCATTACCCCTCCTCCACCAAACTGTAGAGTTGGCACACTGCTCTAGTGACCAGTGGCAGTGTGCTTTATACCACTCAGTCTGATGTTTGGCATTGTGTTTGGTGATGTGAGGCTTGCATGCAGCCGCCTGGCCAGTTTTCTGGCTGATGTTCTGTTGTTCCTAAATGCTGCCACTTCTCAATAACGCCAGTTTCAGTTGGCCGTGGAATATCTAGCAGGGAAGAAGTTTCACAAACTGACTTATTGTAAAGGTGGCATCCTATGACATTACCACGCTTGAATTCACCAAGCTCTTCAAAATGACCCATTCTTTCAGAAATGTTTGAAAACCTGACTGCATTGCTAGGTGCTTAATTTTATATACCTGTGAAAGTGGGTCTGAATGAAACACCTGAATTCATTGATTAAGAGGTGTGTCCCAATACTTTTGTCCATATATTGTTTAAGTGACATTATATATTGAAAATCAATGTAGAAAACACATAACATGATAACCATTAGAGGAAATAGAAATTGAGTAATGAATTGTAATGAAGACAGCTCAACCTTTTTGATGTTTCATGGGGCTCATTGCCCAAGGTGATGCACAGTTATGTTGATTTGAGAGCGTAAAATAGATGAACCGCTCTGAATCAGCTCAATGAAAATGTCGGTCTGAATTGTGAGCAGGCAGTTTCATCAAGTACAGAGGAATGCTTTGACAGGGCTACAATTTATAAGCCCCTTATACCTAAAACGCATGAAACCTGGATAGAACACAGAATACTGTGCTCTGCTGAGCATAGAAAAAGTCATGATCCATTACCCTTTTACCAACAAGAAGAAGAGTACATGCGTGACATGTTCTGACATCTTAGTCATGGGGGAGAGCGTGTTTTCCCGGCGTGGTTTAGGTCCCCTCAGGTGCACTTCTTCCAGGGCGAGGAATATCACATTCATCCTATGGTAAAGGATGACAGTGTCGCCATCCGCAGGGCAAAAGTGCTCGCTGCATTGCTTGATGAACAGAAAAGTCATTCCCCTTAATTTAATTTATTTTTATATAGTGCCTTTCCCAATATGGTTGCCCTAATGTTCCTAACAAAGAATTATGAATCAGTGGCACTTACTGACATACCAAGGTTTAGGGTAACAGCGCTGTAAATAATATAAACTATATGCAGTGATCATCTCAGTGACCAAATCTCAAACTGCTTGAGAGATTCTGGAAGGAGTGCCTAATGATGGCGGGAATTGTCCACCTGCAGTAGAATACTGAATGATGATATTTCTTGCAGTGGAAAGTTGAGTTCTGAGTGACTGAATCCTTGAATCCTCGTATGACGTCTCCTGTTGACACCTTGTATCGGTGTTTCCTGTGTGTTGGAGAATGATCTGCCAGTTACCAAAAAGAATAATGTTACACTATTGGTGGATTCAGAGTCCAATCCAGGGACGTTTATAGCTATTGAAAAAAATCAGACACTAAGTCAAGTCTACCTGAGGCTTGAATTTTTTATTTTTTTTTGAAGGAAGACTGGCATTGGGGCTAAAATACTTGTGACTAGGCTTAAAATATTCAGGGCTATAGCCCCCAGCGATTGGTCCTAATGACACCCATGGTCCAATGTATTAATTTTATGCTACTATACATTAAACATGTCTTTAAAACCTCTTGGATCACAATTTATAGAAAAAACATGTTTCTCAGTTTCTCTTAAAGCTTCTCCAACCACATGAGTACAGTGAATGCAGCAGTGGAATACTGAAGCTTTCTGAAGCACAACTACAACAGAAGCTTTAGAGCATATAAACAGAACATGAAAATGTTTGGTACTGCGATTATCAAAGGTCTTGCTCTAGATCTGGAGATGTAACATGGGTGAAATGGCAGAAAAACGTCATGAACTATAATAGAATGTTAAGGTTTTAGTTTCACCACTAAAAGGTACATGTACCCATTCAGTGTCACTGCAATGCCTCGCCTGCCTCAAAACAGTGAAAGTGAAACATTAAGGGAAACTGATATTTTGAAGAGGCCATGGTGAACGGTGTATTTTGTTTTGAACTGTAATTAAATTTTAAATATATGTAGTGTAATTCTGAAGCCACTGGAGCAATTTGAAACAATATAGTGTTGTGAAAATGCATTATACAAATAAAATTGAACTGAATTGAGATGATGCCCATCAAACTTATGAACCTTTTATTCCTAAATATTAATTATTAAAACTTCCTACTAACTGTAACTTATTTACCCCCCCCCCCCCCAGTGCTGAGGTGTATTTGAATTTATTTGAGCTGAACTTTTGTCTTTAAATTTAAAAAGAAAACCATTAAAAGCATTTAGCACTGACATTTTTTTCTTCAGATCCACTGGCTGCTGTTGATTAATATAAATGCAGGAGAAATTGCACAATAGTGACATTTCGCCTTGTAATTCCTTCTTACTTAGGTCTTGTATCATGTATTACTATTTGTCAGTTTTTACCTTGACCCACACAAATAATGCTTCACAATCCATGTGGCCCCTTGCATGCTTATCACAATACACATTCTTCATTAAATGCACAGGTATGTCCTGCTGGACAGCATGCTGGAAGAGCGAGGACAGGGCAGTAGGTGTTATGAACCAGACACATGACCAAGCATTGCAAGGTCAGATCCTATGATTGCTGTGCTCAGATCACTTCTGATTTATTACGCACTTGGAATTATATATGTGTTATAATGCTGTAGCGTGCTGTACATCATTTAGAAACAAGTAGTTTGCCAAAGGCTGTAAATTAAGCTGCAGAATTCCAGGAGCTGACACAAACACTGACTGTTCTACATGTCTAAAAGGGGTCTTTCGTAAAACATCCCATAATATTGACACCTCGATGGCCACTCCATTGAAAAAAAGCTATTATTGGAGTACAGTACAAAGATATTTCTTCTCTCAAATAACATAAAGCAATCAAAACTATTTTTCATTTCACATTTATTTACAGGTATAAAAAATTAACGACAATATATACAGTTTAGCAGGTGCTTTCAGTTCCCTGTGTGTATATTGACAATATATTATAGAAGTAAATTACTTAACAGATTTGCCTTCAAGCTTTATGTTTCCCCTAATACTCTAAGAGAAAGAGGTAAATATTCAAACGTCAAACTGGATAATCTCCACTTTTCATAGTCCACAGTTACAAACTTTTTCTCAAGTGAAGGTAGACTGGTTTTATTTACACTTTGAAATTTTCCCAAACCAAATTAATGAAAAGCAAAAATGATAATGTCAATACACTGATAATACATACAAAATGATGACATTTATATTTAACTTTAAGTGGAAAAACACACACACGTCTGTATGTGGACACACACAAACACACAAATCTAGCTATTTACATGTTCAAACTATTTACAATAACGTCACATATCAGCTACACCTTTACAAAAATATTTCGTTCACATAAAAATGTTTTCAGCCAGTGCATTATCTTAGTTCATTGACATTTTCAATGCCGCTCTCTGTTTTAGAATTGCCTTCTTACAACACAAGAGGGAGACATTGTCATATTTGAACGTACTGTAAATAACTTAACATGCCTTCAGCGTACACCCGTAACGTACTTGTATAGTAGGTGTTACGATAATTAGATGAGTAATTAGGGCAAAAAGGCTCATGTCGTGTTTTGCATTCAGCTGGGTCTACATTCTAACATCTTCTTGAAAGCCTTCCTAAAACTGTCATCCAAGAAGGCGTACAGAAACGGGTTAAGACATGAGTTAGCGTAGCTCAAACTGGTGATAAAGTAGGAGATTCCGATCACGAGTGGGGTCGTTTTGATATCCGTGGTGAGAGCCACGACGGTGCTAAGGTGGAACGGGGTCCAGCAGAATAGGCATACCGCCAGGACGATGAACACCATGATCGTAACTTTCTTCTTCGCCTTGTCTAGGGCTTTGGCGTTGGAGTTCAGCCGCATGTTTCGCAATTTGTAAAGCATCATAGTATAAAGGATGCAGATGGTGGACACTGGGATGGCAAAGCCAAGAATGAGGGTGTAGATACGGCTGGCCTTGAACCAGAAACTCTCCGGGCTGGGGAAAGTCAGGACGCAACTTTTCCTATCCATGTTGTCGGGGTTAATATAAATGCCTGCGAAAACTGTGAAAGGCATGACGATTAGAATAACTAGCGTCCACACACAAATGCTGACTGTTTTGGCCGCCCTGTAGGTGCGATGGGGCATACGCTTGGACTGAACCGTCGCCAGGACCACCAGGTACCGATCGACGCTCATTACCGTTAGAAAGTAGATGCTGGAGAAGATGTTATAGTGGTCGATGGAAAGGATTGTTTTGCACAAGACCTCGCCGAAGGGCCAGTAGTGCAGGAAGTGCTCGGCGATGTTGATGGGCAGAACAAGCGTAAACAGGTCGTCGGCGATGGCCAAGTTGAGAATGAACATGTTGGTGACTGTCTTCATTTTAGGCGCTTTCAGAATTACATAAATCACCGCCGTATTGCCAGTCAACCCAACCGCGCAGATCACAGAGTAGATGACCGGCAAAAGGACATAGATATCTGGATAAAAAAAGTACCCCGCCTGGCCAGTGCAATTTAAGTCGGCTCGATTGTTTGAATTGTTGGAATAATAGTCCAGTGAATGGTTACAGACGGTGCTTGTTCCGTCATACTTGGATATATTTTCCATCTTTTTTTTTTTTTGCAGTTGGTAGGGCACACCCCAGTATTGCTGAAATATGGAATGAAAAAGTATCTTACACTATTGCAATTTCCTTTAATTTTAATTTTCAATTTTCTATCCTTGCGGTCTTTTTTTATCTTTACATGCTGTTAAATATAACGCATACACTTTGGAGTATGTCATCGTATACGAATTACATACCAAAGAAACGAAAAAATAATTGCCAATTAAATTATAGAATGATCAACACACACATATTATTTTTGTGCTATCAACTAGACTCTGGGTGTTAGGGTTAAAACAAGTAAGATATGTAAACTTTTATTGCAGATTTAATTTATTTTTGTTATAAAACACACAGTTCATTGTTTATTAAAACTACGATACTGTCACCATAAATGATGACGAATGATAAAATCAATTTTAAAATTCTAAAATCACCAACTCGTAAAATGAGCTTGTTTAAATAGGAATGGCAACGTGCACGCGGCTCTACGTAAATGCATATTCAAAATAAACAATACTGAAAGGTTGCTAGGGAGAAATATACATAAAAGGAGTATATTATCCTTACCGAAGCGACAAAGCTCGCGCTTCTCCTCTCAGTCCGGCGTGTAGCGTGTAACAGCACGAGTTCTCGGTTCGCCGAGCGCGCTGGATGAAGTGGGGCAAGTGCATGTATGACGTCATGTGCCCTGAGTTGTTTTCTCACTTGTTTTATCATTTACTCGCTGGCCGCTAATTGGTGAATTAGTCATGTTATTTCTGACTGAGAGAAAAAAAGAGGAATACCAAGAAAAAACTAATGCGTACGATAAGGCTTTAAGTTCCTACTACCTTTACGTCGTTAATATTTGTTTGATCCGAGTCCCACCTTGAGTGTCTGAATTATGACTTCCCTGCTGCTTCTGTTCCCAATGCATCCTTTTGACCATTCACAATTTATAATTGTGGATATGGCTGCAGATGTGTTGTTGCTTTCAGAGTCATGGTCAAATGTATCCGGGAGTCACAACATCCGATTAGATCCCTGACATGGACACACTGTAATCCAGTGGAGTTACTGTTGTTAGTATTTCCAGTATGACCTTTCAGATTCCAATTAACACTTGATAAGGCAATCACTTCTCTACAGTAATTATATGTCTTTGCAAGCACTTAATTACAGGAGGGGCTGCTCAGAGACGTATTGATAAAAGATTCCCATTTAGTCTATCAAATCAAATCCTGTCTTCCCTTGTTGTCAATGGGTGCAAAAAAATTTTACTCTATCCCTCATTTCAATTTGGAAAGTATGATAAAACTTCAGCACAAGATCTTGGTGAACCTGGAAAATGTTCTAGGATGCACAGAGAACCGGTCTTTCCAACCTAGGGAACACTCACTCATTATGTGCAATTTAGAGACACTGATTTGCCTAATATGGTGTTTTTAAACTGTAGAAGGAAACCCACACAAACAGGAAAAACAACGAGGCTTTCGATGGGACCAACAGTCATGAAGATGTCAGGTTACAGTGCTGCCCACTGGATCAGCATGTCATAACCATCCTGTTCTTGTCAATACAAACACATGCTTTATGGTTATGATTAAGCCTCTAGGGGTCACGGGCTGCCCCACTCGAAGGTCTCTGAGCCAAAGCCTCCCCTCTCGCATTCATCCACAACATGCTGTTGACATGCCTTAAAGTTCAAGCACCTTGACACAAACTGATCCTCATCTAGATATTATTGGATGTGTGCGCACACACACACACGCACACACACACACACACACACACACACACCTATACTCTGTCATCCAGCTTGAATAACACAAACTTGAATATCAAGTTATTTCCATTATTACTATTTTCTAATTTGTTTTAGGTCCAGCCAAGAAACCCAAACTTACCTCCCTAAAGTGTCAAAAAAAAAAATCTATTTCAGCATGATAAAGAACACTAACCAAGAACAATAAACAATCAGTGGGGCAATACCAGGGTAATAATTATGGATTTGTGTTTCTAAACAGATATTTTTGGCAGTACTGTGTTTTGTAGTGATAGCAATAGACGTCTAATTGTCACAGGCAGTACATACATACTTACATATCTGTAACATTAAAAGTCTTGGTTTGGGTACCATGCATCTTTGCCTTAGCAACCAGCCTCACTCTTATATCAGCTGTCTTTGTGTCTGTGGAGTCTTGCATTCCTCACAGTAACCATTTCACTTTTCAATGCCATTAATTTTGCATTCTTAATGATGAGTCCAAAATGTAGAGCTCCCTGTGCATACAGTAGTAACTGCACATACAGGGTCGTAATTTAGATGGTTTGTATATTATTTATAAAGGTCTTGATAGTAATTTGACATACAAAGAGTACAGTATAGTACAGTTTGTTTGAAATTGGTAATAAGTAGACTTTTTATGTCGTCGTTCAGGCCAGCAGACCGTTATGGTTTGAGGTTAAGGGTGCTCAAGTATTACTCGCAAATTTTCACATTCGTGGGGACCCCTAACCCTCACAAATCTGAAGAGGTTACTGTACTTCAAGGTACAGATGTGATTCCCAGATTTCCCTTGATGGGTATTGAGGCTCATCCCTCTGACTGAAGGGGAGCACATCAGCCACCAACTGCTCCTGGTCTCACTAGCCGGAAGATTTCCAAATATCAGTTGTGATGAAACTCATAAGAATGACAAACCGGTTATATCCTAGTATCAGGAGCAATACATGAACAAAACCAGATTTTATCTACAATTTCACCTCAGGCAGAAGAGCTGCTGTTTTCTTTTTTTCCTTGCTTATGGCCCTCAACACACTTACAATAATAAACTGTTTTCATTAGCATTCTGAAGGGTATTATTTGATCTTCATGACAGGTTTTTCTTTGCATTTGTACAATTCTAACACACCAAATTGTTTTATTACCATAGATACGTCTGGTTTCCGGGCAGGTTTGCATCTATACTGATAGATACATAAGTATATTTTTCTGCACCGTATTACGGGAAAAATGCACTAATGGTGAACTGACACTAATGTGAGGTGGGGACCGATACAGCGGTCAGGGACTCCCAGCATCAAATCAGGTGCAAATGATTATGTCATTTTAAAGAGTACCTTTGAGAGTCACTCCTTATATAAACAACTGGTCTTGATTGGACCAAAAGAGCTGTCTAAGGCTATCAGAAGGAAGGTTGTTGATACTTTGGATTCTGGAAAGGAGTTTAAAGCCATTTATAGGCTATTTGATATCATACACTCCACTGTTAGGAAAATATTCTACAAAAGGTTTCAGTCTGTCCAGGTCAAGCGGTCCCACCAAATTCATTCCAAGAGCAGAGTACAACATGCATCAGGAAGTCTCAAAGAACCCAAGGGTGTCATCAAGGGATCTACAGGCGAATCTTGCCACAATCCTTGTCAAAGTGCAGGAGTCGATCATAAGCCTCTGTTCTCAAAAAAGAACATTAGGGAAAGAATCTCATACTGTACCAAGTGTGAAGCCAATGGGGAGAGTGTTTCAGTCTGGGGCTGCTGTGCTGCCACTGGGCCTGCCCAACTTGCCTACAATGAATTCAACATCTTACTAGAAAGTGCTTGAAGTGAATATGAAGCCATCTATCAAAAAGATGAAGCTGAACCATAAGAGGGTCATTGATAAAGACCCAAAATATACAAGCAAATCTACAAAGAAGTGGCTCAAAATATTTCAGTGGAGGGTTATGGAATATCCAAGTCAAATGAATCCAATTGACACGCTGTGGGAGACTTGAAGAGAGCCATACAGTACAAGAACACAACCCCTAACAATATACAACTGAAGGCATAGAGAAATGGACAAAAATTCCAATTCCATGTAAGAAACTGATAGACAGTTATATGCCTTAAAGAGGTTGTATCTGTCAAAGGAGGCAATACCAGGTACATAATGTAAATATTTATCCCCACAGAGACTTATCCCCACAGAGACTTATCCCCACCTAGATGTATGCCCACAGAGGAAAAGTTTCTATTGTACTTTGTTGAATAAATGATTTATAATTCAGAAATTCATTGTTTTTGTTCAATTACATCACCTCCATCAAAACCTTTCAAGAAACAATACATATTTGTTTAAATATCTTGAAAAAGATACATTTTCTCAAGGCGTGTGCTTATTTTTTATGTGACTGTAAGTCCTGGTCATCCAGAGATCAGTACGAAAATCTAGTAAATGAAATGAAGGCCCCTGTGTTGTAGTAATAAGTGATGGTTAGCAGTGCCTACTGACCTAACTTAGCTGCTACTTCCCTAATCAGCCAACAGATTGGCTGTTTTCCCTTCCATCAACAGTAATTGGTTTGTTACTTTTTTTGATCTTTGTCATCCGTATTCCGCCCTTGTCTTAGCTCGTTCTCCCACTGTTGCACTGCACTGGCTGTGTGAAAGAATCTTGGATGCTGAATACTGAAATGTCGATTACTGCAGCGCTGCCAGAACGGCACCACAATACAGGATCGAAAAGCAAAGGGAAAGCTTTGAGTGTGGTCACCAAACTTTGCCCTTCTGGTTTAAACTGTTGCTTCTTGTTTTCGTTTTTTGTTTACATGAAACCTGCTATTGTAAAGACAGAAAACTCAATGCTTACCACCGTGGTTTTGTTTCTGATTTATTTAGTTGTCCTGCTTTTACAGAATAACAAGCATGCATCCTAAAAGCATGCACGTGGCACTTTTACTTACACAATACTGTAAATGTTGAGATCAGAAGGAAAAATGATTGGTTCAGAAAGATAACCAATCAGATTGTGGAAGAGGTGAGTCCAAGCAACTAGGCAGGACTAAGACATGTGTCTGAACCAATTATTTTTCCTTCTGTCCTCAGAACATTTTTATGTAAGTAAAACTCCCATGAGCTAAAAGCAGACTATAATTCAGCGAAACTACAATGTTTAACTTACGTACAGTATATCAGGTGCCATATCACGCAAACAGGAACTCCAGCGGTTTCTGGCTGATTTACGTCTACAGACTGCTGTCTGGGTTCAAATGACTGATGTGCTCTTCTAATTGCCGTGAGTGCCAGGTCTCCACGATCACCAAGCTTTTAGTACTCCCGTAGATCATCACAAATGCTGTCTGAGACGTGTTCACAAACAGGGCCGTGAAAGTGCTGTCCTCTCTCAAACCCTTAGTTTTTAATTGTGAGGACGGACTCAAGGGTATGGTGCAAGGATTACTAGGGCAAACATCCATCCATCCATCCATCCATCTTCCAGTTGCTTATTCTCATAAGGGTCATGGGTTGGTCTGGAGCCGACACCAGGTCATAAAGCAGGGGTGTACTCTGTATGGGATGTCACACACACAATAACACACCACAAGATTCCCATAAAATAGGCGGTGATGTAATTTGTGACAATTTGTGCAGCATATAGTTTCACAATGAAGGACTAAAACAGGGGTGGACAATCTTATCCAGAAAAGGCCGCAGTGTTTTTGCTGCAACTCCCTAATTAGATTACTGATTAGAGGACTGATTGGCTGAAGAGTCCTCACACTTGGGTTTGAACAGAAGGTTTCCCCAAAAACCTGCATACACACTGGCCCTTTGCGGATAATATTGCCCACCCCTGGGCTAAAATGTAGTCATGCATGAGGCATTGTTTATCAAACTTTGTTAAAATGGTTATTCGGATCAGAGGCATCGGACACATTTATGGGGGTACATTAATTCAATGTCTGACGTAACCTTCGCTCCTCCTTAATTAGCGTCATCTTTTTGAAGTATTAGCGCTTGGAACATGATAAGTCACAGCTGGTACCGCTTTGCTCTGTAACCATGGAGCACTGGGAGTGGAACAGACCATTATTAATGAGAAATGGTTTGGAGGGAAAGCCATCATGCAATAGGGATGGACTTTGTGCAGTTCTACAGCCCACTGTGCACTGAGGTTGTTTTTTTTGCATGGGAGGGGGTTGCATGCTCATATTAATGTATTTTTTTCTCTTTTTTTTCTTTCCTAAAGTGCTTGCAGTTAGTGAAATCCATGCACAAAGGGACATGTTTTCTCCATCCATACATCCATCCAGGGAGGAGGAGGGTCTGGAACCTGGAGCCTATGCCTGAGGCTCTGGGCGCAAGGCTGGGAACAGCCCAGGATGGGGCGTCTGCCCATTGCAGGGACATTATTATCTCTTACCAACTTAGAAATCAAATTACAAAAAAACGTCTTTGATGCTACATTTATGGCCACTTTAAGCAACTGGGATCTGGACCCAGATACTGGAGAAAAATTATGCCTGCAGTTCTGGAGTACACCTTCCCATAAACTGCAGCTCTGTATATCATCTTGCATGACATTTTGCTTTGCCTGGCTTGTAGTAATGAGAGAGTTATGGAGTATTTCAGGGATATGGGTGGGTTACTGTTTAGGTTGGTCTGCACATGTTTAACTGGATAGATCAGTGTGCAGGGCAGTGGGAATGTGTACTGGCATGCAGATTAGCTGTTTGTCTATCTGGGTGTGTATTTACATTGCTGTGCAAAAGTCTTAGAAAATTATGTTTAAATGATCTTCATGTTGGTCTGCAAAATCTATCCTAGTCACCCCAGTGTTTGTAGCAACCATACAATACACCCATTGCATTTTTTTGACTCAACCACTAACCCCAACAGACTAATCAATATCACCCGTCCAGCCATTCATTTTGTGTAACCGCTTATCCTATTGAAGGTCGTGGGGAGATCCGGAGCCTATACCGGAGGCTACGGACACAAGACAGGGAATAACCCAGAATGGGGCGCCAACCCATCGCACGGCACACCCACACACCATTCACACACTCTTGCACACCTACGGGCAATTTATTAACTCCAAGTTTAGCACGTCATTATAATAAAGACAGTCAAACTTAAGGAGTGCCTTGCTTTGGAGAGTTTTTCCTTTATTTGTTTCATGTAACCTCAACATGAGGTTACATAACCACCCAGGGGAAACCCCACGGCGACATGCAAATTCCACACACATGGAAGCCACATCGGAGACATGAACCGTGGTCATAAAGGTGTGAGGTCATAATGCTGAGTACGGTGACATCCAGTGAGCCACCATGCTGCCCTGCTAATCAATACCTCACTGAGTCAAGTAAATAATCAATTATATTAATTAACTGAGTTGGTGGTTGGTGGTATTTAATAAATACATGGAATGGCTGAGGCCTTGCTGTTCGTCAAGCCATCCAGCTAGATATTAGTAGCTTTGGATAAGAGAAGAAATTCTTGTAGATTCATTTTTTATTGTGTTATTGAAAATCTGAATATGTTCTAAGGTTAAATTGCATTTTTTTCTGAGCAAATATATACCTACTAGCCAGGAGGATAGTCATAAACATTTTTGTTGACTGTCTGGCACTTTTGCAGAGTACTGTGTGTATAGATGGGTGTGTGGGTGGGTATCTGTCTGGGATGAAATTAGTATCTTAAAAAGAAGATATTGGCACATTTGTAATGATTTAGCTGTGTTTGCAGCAGTTTGTATTATTGATATGCATCCTGTAATGTTGTATATGGGAACAGGAGCAGCGGATGCATTTATGATTGATCCCTCACGTGCGCCACTGGTGAATTTTAATGAGCCAACCAGCTTTGGTTCTCAGGCGATCAGCTGCCTAGCTGCTACAGCGATTGGCCGGCTGCATCCTCTAAGGTTCTGTCTGTGCCACCAGCTGAGAAGACTTGTGAACTCCCCGCTCCAGTGCGGCCAGCAGTGGAACTGCATCAACGGGAAGCACTGGATGCAAGCGAACAGTCCACAAGCTAAATCCTTCCTTGGAGAGTTTGTGATTTGACAGATAGTTCCAGGTATTAGAGGCAAAAACTAATTAAAAGGGACATTGTCTCCTGGATTAGCTGGGTTTTAATCGCTCATCCAATTACTGGCTGGCATGGTCTGCACCCACCAGTAGGTCCTGTGTCCCACTCCATTATACCCCTCCCAGATTTTTTGGATTATAAACTGCCATGACTCACCAGAAGTATTATTCACTAAATTACATGTAGCATCATATATTCCTGTATGATTATTTAATCTTAATAACAAGTAGCTCTTGCTAGACAAAGCCGTTTCATATTATTAAAAAGTTGTGGTGATGTAAATTAATTTTAGGATACGGTGCTGCGCAGTGGGCAGGGTGAGGACATAGCTGTCTTGGTATGGAAAATTAAGTGACTCAGGGAGTTGTTTTGATTCAATCTAATTGCTCCTTTTTTATTGAGTGCAATCAAATACATAAAAATCGCTCTTACCCCAGCACACCTCTGCAACCTCCTGTCTGCACCGAAAATTATTTCCCCAATGTACATGCCCTATTTTGGATTTTCATCTGTCATACCAAAATGGCTCCTTTTTCCCTTTTGTGTTTTCTTTCTGAATTAAGGCAAGTCTGTTTCCTCCTGTCCCTGTAGGCTGAAAGTGGAAATCCTGTCCCCAATACACAACAGCAATCCAGAAGCATTGAGTCATATGCGATGTTGCCCACCTGCTGGGCCGTGATTGGCTGCCATTAGTGAGGGGCAGCATGCTGGTTGTGGTTTGTTTCAGCATTTTGGATTTATCACTGTCCATTATAAAGGTGCTCATTATTAAGGTTTTGCCCAGAATTTAGTACAGAAGGAGATACACTGATCTCGTGAAAGACTCCTTCATGATGTAGAATAGTGCCGTTTATGCTCCTTCCCAACTACCTGCAGGCAGCAAGGTCTCTTAGCATCAGTTGAATAATTTTTCATCACATTTTATCTCACAGGATAATGCATGACTGTCAGGCGTAGTAACAAACTGTGTTTGTTTCTCTTTTTTAATTCCTCCTCCAACCACCAGGGGGATCCGGTTTTTAAGTCTGTGCTTTCTCTCTGGAGAGATATAAAACAGCAAGAGATAAGACAAGAGAAGTGAAAGTAGAGTTTATAAAGTGGGGTGTACTTGTAGGCAAAATGGACCCAGCCACTGGGGATGCACAAGCCGGTGTATTTCTTTGTGCTGGTCCCAAGCCTGGATAAATGGGGAGGGTTACATCAGGAAGGGCATCTGGTGCAAAACGTTTGTCATATTAATATATGGACAACAATACAAATTTCCATACCAGATCGGTCGAAGCCCGAGTTAACAGTGGCAGAATCAAACAAATCCAAGGGAGAGAGGGTAGTGAATGGAGCAGACTTCAGTAGGCATGTTGGTGATGGAAACAGAGGTGATGAGGAGGTGATGGGGAGGTATGGTGTCAAGGAGAGGAATGCAGAAGATCAGATGGTAGTGGGTTTTGCATGGATGGAAATGGATGTAGTGAATATAGATTCAGTAGGAGTGACGGATGCGTAGAGGTGAGATTACATCAAGGGTCAGCTCTGAGCCCGTTCTTGTTTGCTATGGTGATGGACAGGTCAACAGACTAGATCAGACAGAAGTCCCCATGGACTATGATATTTGCAGATGAGATTGTGATCTGTAGTATGAGTAGGAGACCCTGGAGAGGTGGAGATATGCTCTAGAGAGGAGAGGAATGAAGGTCAGAAGGACTAAGACAGAATACATGTGCGTGAATGAGAGGGAGGACAGCGGAAGGGTGAGCAGGGAGTAGACCTGGTGAAGGTGGAGGAGTTTAAATACTTGGGGTCAGCAGTTCAGAGTAACAGGGACTGTGGAAGAGAGGTGAAAAAGAGAGTGCGGGCAGGGTGGGGTTGTGGAAAGAGTGGAGCGATTTGTGACAGACAGGTGTCAGCAAGAGTGAAGGGGAAGGTGTGCAAGATTGTAGTGAGATCAGCTATGTGATATGAGCTGGAGAAGGTGGTACTGACGAACAGACAGGAGGCAGAGCTGGAGGACATGCAGGGGGCTGGTGTAAAAGAGGAAGGCCTAAGAGGAGGTTTATGGACGTGATGAGAGAGGACATGCAGGTGTTTGGTGTGAAGGAGGAAGGCCTAAGAGGAGGTGTATTGATGTGGTGAGAGAGGACATGCAGGTG
>JAODJW010000127.1:27180209-27192199 GCA_026777045.1 Hyperopisus bebe | reverse complement strand
GCCACTGCCAGAGCTTTTAGCCAATGACATGTCAGTAAGCAGCATACCTTCAGGGCCACTGCCAGAGCTTTTAGCCAATGACATGTCAGTAAGCAGCCTACCTTCAGGGCCACTCGGGAATTACAATTTTCTGCTCAAATCTTTGCCTGATCTCCTCATTGGTGTATTTTGATGTTTACCATTTCCAGTGGGGTGGCACTGGGGGTGGCAAGGGCTCTGTTGGGGGTGGCAATTAATTGCCGCCACCCTTTTCGCTGTTTAGACTGAGGTCGCGTTGCAAAAAATCAGACATGTATCCGATTTATGAACACATACTGAAGTGGCTCAAATCGGAATTGAAAAAATCGGATTCCATGTGACTTTCACAATGCTGTTCACATTTTAATGAAAAAATGCAATCTCATATGAGTCACATATGAGCAAAAAATCAGATTTGGGCCACATTTGTACTGCAGTGTGAACATAGTCATGGTGCCACCACGCCACACCTATTCAGGCAAACATGCAAATATGATGTATATTCATTTTTTTGGTTTCAATGCTATTTATTCCTATAAAACTAGATTCTGACAGCCACAGTGGTGTAGAGGGTAGCACTTTTCCCTCACACTTCCAGGGCTGAGGGCTGAAATCTCACCCCAGATTTGTGAGTGTGTGTGGAGCTTGCATGTTCTCTTGCATCTTCTGGGTTCTCTAGTTTCCTTCTGCAGCCCAACATTATGTGGCTAGGTTGACTTTTGTCTCTCCTAGCATCCTAGCCCAGTGTCCCCTGCCTTGTGCCCTGTGCTTCCTGGTGCAGACTGTGACCTTTACTTGACAGAGATTGTGTAAGGAAAGGAGAGCCAAACACGCACTATGAAACCCAGACACAGAGATGTCCTTGTGGAGATTTCCATCATGAAGTAACACAAATGTTACTTGTTTTAGCCCCTATGAGGCATTTGCCAACCTTTGCGTCCATGACAAGACTCTTCTTTGTACTCTTTCTGTGGTACGAAAAACATGTAGGCTCCATCTTTAAATACTATGTCCATGGTAAAAAAATGCATTTTGATCAAAATGTCCATCAGAATTTGCCATTGGCCCCCTGGCTTCTTTGACTACTTTAGAATGTGGCCCCTATTCCGATTGTGTGTGTCAAATGAAAAAAAATTTTAAATAGCTTACCCAGCGTTATTTATACATATTTACTTATTTAAAGATTAGGTTACCTTTTATTATGTAGTAATTTGGCAAATTGCCTCTCACTCATCTCACTTTGCAGAATGAGGTTATGTTCATATTGCATTATAATTGAACTCACTATATTTTATGTCTAATAAATTAGAAATAATTTATCATATATATCAAAACAGCTGAATACAATACTTTTTCTTTAAAGAATTAAGTTTCCTAGTGGACGCTTAGTAAATTTATTGCTACACAGTTATGTTATTACACTAATACTTTACTGTTATCCATGAGTGTTTATTTTTTGGCATCTGCCTCCTGTTCAAAACAGCACACAGTTTAAACAGGATGCCAAACATCACTTTCCCACCAAGCATCATGGTTTTTTTTACATTTACATTTACAATGTCATTTCCAAAAAAAGTTGGGATACTGTATAAAACGTAAAAAAAACAAAGCAATGATTTGCAAATCATATTAACCCATATTTAATTGGAAATAGAAGAAAGACAAGATATCAAGGGCCGGTTTCCCGAACAAGGATTAAGACTAGTCTTGGACTAAATTGCCGTGTCAATGGAGATTCACCATTGTAACTCAAAGCTAGTCTAGGCTTAGGCTTAATCCTTGACTGGGAAACTGGCCACAAATGTTTAAACTGATAAATTGTATTGTTCTGTTACAAATACAGTATATGCCCAATTTGAATTTGATGCCAGCAACAAGTTTCAAAAAAATTGGGCCGGGGGTAACAAAGGACTGAAAAGGTTGTGTGATGCCAAAACAAAACACCTGGTTGAATATCTCACAACTAATTAGATTAATTGGCAACCAGTCAGTAAGATGACTGGGTATAAAATGAACCTCCAAGAGAGGCAGCGTTTCTGTGCAGTGAAGTTGGGGAGAGGGTCATCACTCTGTGAAAGACTCTGTGGGCAAATAGTGCACCAATTTGAGAATAATGTTCCTTTATGTATTATTGCAAGATATTTGGTAATTTCATCATGTATGGTACATAATATCATTAAAAGATTCAGAGAATCCAGAGAAATTTCTGTATGCAAGGGACAAGGCCGAAAACCAATATTGGAGCCGTTCTCTTCTGGTTCTCAGGCGCCACTGCTTTGGCTCAGGAACATTTCCGAAAACCAGTTCGTCACTGCATCCACAAATGCAAGATTGACACTCTACCATACAAAGAAGAAACCATATCTAAACATGATCCAGAAATGCCGCTGACTTCTCTGGAGCCAGAGCTCATTTAAAGATGGACTGAGGCAAAATGGAAAACTGTACTGTGGTCTGACGAATCAAAATTTCAGATTATTTTTGGAAATCATGGCCGCTGCGTCCTTCGGGCTAAAGCGGAGAGGGACCATCCAGCTGGCTATCAGCGGACAGTTCAAAAGCCGGCATCTGTGATGGTATGGGGGTGCATTAGTGCCCATGGCTTGGGTACCTTGCACATCTGGGAAGGCACCATTAATGCTATATGATATGTAATGCTAATGATATGTTGAGGTTTTGAAGCAAAATATGCTGCCATCCAGACAATGTCTTTTTTCAAAGGCCTTGTATATTTCAGCAAGACTTTGCCAAACTGCATTCTGCACATAATACAACAGCATGGCTCCATAGTAGAAGAGTCCAGGTGCTAGACTGGCCTGCCTGCAGTCCAGCTCTGTGACCCACTGAACACATTTGGTGCATCATGAAACAAAAAATATAACAAAGTAGACCTCAAATTGTCGAGCAGTTGACATCCTATTTGCAAGAATGAGACAACATTTCATTTTCAAAACAATGCAACTGGTATCCTCAGTTCCCAAACATTTACAGAGCGTGTTAAAAGAAGAGATGATGAACACAGCACCAAACAAGCCCTTGATTCAACTTTTTAGAAACATGCTGCTGGCAGCAAATTCAAATTGAGCATGTATTTGTCATAAAACAATTACATTTCTGAGTTTCAACATTTCATATATTGTCTATGTTTGATTCTCAATTAAATATGGGTTTATACGATTTGTAAATCATAGCATTCTATTTTTATGTACAATTTACACCATGTCCCAACTTTTTTGGAAATGGGGTTGTATGTTGTTTAGCAGATGCTGTTATCCAAAGCAGCGTATGATTGAGAAAGCAGGGAGAAATTAGGGTTGTTGAGGGACACCTCAAGTCTGAATGAAATCTTTATGATCTAAGATACCTGTAATTTTCTGGGAAAGCATGAATCTTTAACATCTATTGTTCTTCAGTAAATATTTAGTGAAAGATGTATTCTGGGGAGATTGTGATATGCTACCTTCTCATTTCTGCCTTTTACACGCAATTACATAGACTAACTGAACCATCAGCTGTAATGACACCCCTCAGAATTCAAGGATCCAGATGCTGAGCAAACAGGTAGCAAATACAAAAGAAGGAAGTCGTGATCGGGTAGAAAAACTGGGATCAAAAAGCTGGCGGGTTGATTTTGGGGGAGCTGGGTAAGGAAATCGAGTGTGCAGAGGCAGGGAAAGCGGGACACACACTCAGTCCAAAAGGGGGAAGGAATTACACACTTACTGGGCCGGCAACACGGATGGATACACAGACAGGGTAATCAATCACTCTGGGAAATGCAGGGAGAATAGACGCTGGGCTTGCACTCATCAGTAACTAATACCTTCCACTGAGAAAACAGGAAAAACCAGTTAAGTGAGCCCCAAAATTAATTCACCATCAACTTCAGTCTTCAGTATTCAGATGAGGAAGACCATGTTTTTGCATTATATTTACATTAATGCATATTTTCAGAATAGGTTAGAGGATGAGGTGTACCATTTAATTGTATTTTAGATGTTTAGATGTGCAGAGACACAAGGCCCTCATATTTGGGCTTGAGCCCACTGGCTGTTCCAGTATCGTGTGGTATGGCTAAAGCGTGTATGATGGTGGAGAGTCTGTGTGCTTGTGACTTTGTCCATGTAGTGGTCATGGTTGGTGGCTTTTTCTTGCTCAGAGGACTCTCTGGGGTGAGTCACTCTAACTGTGCCGCTCTACTACAGTGGCTGTCATGGTCTGAAACATCAGACAGGTAGTCTGTAAGTCACATGATCCCAACTATCGCTATGACTACCTGAGCCAGGCTTTGTCAGAGCCCTCGGCTCCAGGTCATAAATCGGCCCACTTTTGTTCAAAATTTAATAAAATCTGAGATTAGTTCCATATATATTGTCAGGGTCAGCACCAATCGGACCCTGCCTTTCACGTCTCCTCCCTGTTTGGCCAGTAGGTGCTGCTGGCTATCCTGCCTTCCCCCATGTCACTCGACCTTCACCCCCTATGTGCTTTTTCTGCTCTCCACACTGCCGCATATCTCAGTGGGGTGAGCTCAGATTGTGAATCTGTGAGTCGTGGGTTCAAAGCTGGCTAAGAACAACCCTCACTTGTTTAATTTATTTTTGGTTATGTGCGTCGGTTGTCTGTGCTGTTTGTAAAATGTGTGTCAAGATGGATGATGACTTATCTACTGCAAATCAAATTAGTTATGGGTAGTAATAAAGTAACCTGAACCTTGGGGGTAGGTGTTAAGCCAAGTGCATGCTTCACCTGTCTATGTACCTTTGCGGTCATGCGCGCAGACTTCTGCATGCAGATGGTCACAGTTAGGGCATGCGCACAGTCAAGGTATCCCACCAGACCAGCAGACTATCAGTTTCTTGCACATGCGCAGTCGATGCATACAGGTGCACAAAAAGTCCACCTGGCCCAAAATCTGGGCTGCACACTCACAGTGCATGCAGACAGTTCTGATGAAGAAACGTACATTGCTATGGATTGCATGGGTTGGACTTTACAGCCAGCAAGACAGAGTCTTGATCTGGAAATAAGCCTTAAAAATGTAACCACATTAGGTGGGTATTGCGTGACAAAAGTATGGCTCACAATCTCAAAGGATTGATTCGTAATAATGAGCAAAAAAGTAATGATTATTATAAACTTATGAGCAGTTTAGTGACAGGCAGACACAGTGAGAAAATGTAATTATAATCTTAATGGAACTGTAGCAGATCCAAGCCACTTCAATAAGGGTAATGTGGGTTGTTCTGGCAGTGACAAGGAATATAGGGAATATACCAGGCCTTTATTTCACAGGGGGTAGCGAATCCTCCCCCCTTCTAAATGCACTAAATGCCTTGTCATGCGCAGTACATCTTACTAATTGGACTCACTAACCAGGCACCATAGATGCCTTTCTTATGGGTATCGTGTATTTTCAGTTGCTGTAAAATCGTGTGGTTTTTATTTCATTTCAGAAAGCAAGCAAGATCCATTATGTGTTTTCAGCAGTGTTAGGGAATGTGGATCAATGAGCCCAGCTATACTGACACCCGTGATGAGAAGATCCATGCCACTGCGCTGCCGTTTCCCCGGCGCCAGTCTCTCTCTGCGCCTCAGTAATTGCTGGCACCTCTTTTTTTCTTGCTCCAGTTTTCAATAATGCAATACATCTGCATCACTGCTCTCACATCGTGACAACCGCAGATTAATAATATCCTTTGCCAGACTGTCAATCTTATGCAGATGACAAAAGAAATGCAGTGTTTGCAACAATACAGTAATCAGCGCTGCACTGATGGTGTAGTTTGCCTATAATTATGTATAATAAGTGGTAATTATCAAGGAATATGGCGATCAGTCTCCAGAGTATGGCTATCTTATGAAATACTTACTTCAAAATGAGAAATTTTGAGTTCTGCACATTGATCAGCTGTCATACAGTTTTCAGATGGTCATGGTTAATTTCTTTTAACTCGTCATCCATCACAGCTGAGATCACTCACGATTACTTAATGAAGGCTGTGTGAACAACACTATGAAAAAAACATAAAGCCAATTTCAGTAACAGCATTAAAGATATAATAAAATGAGTGTGTACCATATTATGAACTAGAGAACAGGAATTGTTATTGGATGTCAAGCCTTCTGGGGAATGCTATCCTAGTACAGTAGAACCGTGGAACTTGAACGCCTCTTAATTCGACCAACTCGTCGAGAAAAATCTACCTGCAACTCAGAAAATGACAAAACCTGTTAAAACTTATATGGATGGTGATGCATCTCTCCTTCCAAACAATAACCCCTTAATCCTCTCCTGCTCTCCAGTTTGCTCACCTCAATAGTAAAGTGCTCATAAATTGTCATTTATTTCATGTTTATTGATTTGTATGTGTGCTTTTTTCATGTATTATTAGTTTTATATTGACTGTTAATGCTTTTTACTGTTAGTTAGGTAGGTATATAGGTTTAAAACAGGCAATCATTTGGGGTCTGAAATGGATTAAATTTATTTACATTATTTCTTATGAGGAAAAGTTGGACCTCGAGCAAATTGCAGCTCGACCAGCCTTCTGGAATAAATTAAGTTCGTGTTTCAAGGTACCACTGTACAATTGAACTTACCCATAATTTAGGGCACTGAGATGGTGTGGCATCCCACCCAAGGTGTCCCATGCCTCATGCTACCTAAAGGATTGCAGCTTCCAGGATTCCCTGTATTACAAAGACTGTATTGCATAGTGCTTTCTTCTTGCTGCTCAAAGTGCAGCAACACATGCAAACTTATCAAAATTAAAACACACAACCAATCACAAACAATTAAGCGTCATTTCATCTAGTGCTCAGTGTTTATGTTAGGGCTACATGCGACACTCTGCTGCACGTTTGTCCATGCAAATGCATGATTTTTGTGTGCGGATCCTGCACCGGCTTGATAATTGCTTTTATTGAGTGACATGCTCAGGTGGTGCAATGGTTAAAGGAGTCGGACAGAAAACTGTAATTTTCTCTGGAGGCTTGGACATTCGCAATCATTCACAGTCACCCAGCTGTCGTTCACCAGTCAGCTCGGGGTTGGCCGATTCGAAGGGCCTGACGCTCGTGTGACACACTATGCCAATTTCAGAACGTCTCTTGGAGACAGATCATCGCCGGGGAGGACTGATTTCTCAACAAGATGCAGAAACTACTAACTTTCACCAATCAAACAAGCCATTCATTCAGACAGTCCAAGCTAAAACACTGCTACGTTTTTTATTTGTATCTATAATCCCAATAATGCCTTTTAAGATGCCTTTATGATTTGACTCTTTCGCTGTCTTACAGAATATTACACTTAATCCATAGATGTCTAATGTGTGCCTGATTTTTAAACACTCTACTTTTTACAGCAAATTAGATATGGGTTTTAAAAAGGAAGCAATCGAGATTTGGCCAGGAGTGTATCAGCATGCATGTTATTATCGAGGATGCATGTTGATGCATTCTGGGAAAGTATCCTCCTTAAGAAAAATAGCTATTTAGAAGGTATCAGAACTCAGAAGGTACCAGGAATAAACAGCAGCTATTATTTTAATGCGGTCACATCAAATTGACAGGCATGGCCATGGCAAATGTGGACAAATACTGGAGACGTCACTGAATGAAAGGGCAAATGTAAAGCGGGCGAAGATGGAGGACAACCAAGTCAGACAGAACTGGCCGAATGCCTATCAAATGAACTTCAGTTAGCAGGTAATTTCTTAATAAGTGCAGCCTCAGCTTAATGCTGTAGCACTAGAGTTTCATATAATGTGGGCGAGGGATGGAGGGAGGTGGGGGATCAGAGAAGGAGAAGAGCTGGAGGGAAAGATCTGGAGCAAGAGCAAAGATATGAGGCAGGTAAAGCTGATTAGCCGGCTGCTATGATGGTGCTGTAATCAGTGTTCCTTGGGCAGCATGTAAGCGAGGCCCCAGCCATCAGGGCACAAATACCAGCCCTTCGCCGTCCTCTCGCAATATTTCTGAGTAAAACACAATGTGTACATGTGTTATGTCTATGCAGACATTTCAGGTCCAGAAAGTAAAAATCCAAACCAGGATTTTGTTTCAACCAACCAGTTGAGTACCCCGTGACTGTGACTCTTTATATTCAACTGATTGGTTGAAACAAAATCCTGTTTTGGATTTTTACTTTCTGGACCTGAAATATCCACCTCTGTGTCTATGTCAAAGGTCTCTGACCTCATGGGAAACTGTTTCCTAAGCTTGATAGTTCTGATGCCCTATCATTTATATTCAGCCCTAATTAATTAGTTGGCACAGGCCTGTCGGATAAATTGCATGGTTTAAATCGTGTTAAACCCAACCTGTTAATTAATTGGACTGATTTTTATTTAATCAATTTTGTTAAACCTCAGAGCACTGCCATCCTTGTCTCTGTGTCAAGACCATGACAAAATATCAGGTAATTAAATGCATTGCCTTTATTTTTCATCTGTGAAGTTTGAGAGTGAATTAATCACCCATATTAACCTATCCATCCATTTTCCATACCTGCCTGTCCTGTGCAGGATCCCAGGGGTTTGGTGCCTCTTACCAAAGCTACAGGCACTCGAACCCTGGACCCAGTGCTACAGTATGAGTCAAGTTATGAAGGATTAATATTATAATTAAGAGTCTTATAACTAATATTATTGAGAATTAACTAATAGGTATAATGTTCAATTTAAAAACATGCACTGAAATGAGGGTAACACCTTTTTTTTTTTGTACCATTTTTATCATTTCTCCACAAATGTGCTACAACATGCCCATCAAAATTATATTGAATCCTCAATATATAGATTTGGACTGACATTTTCTAATCACACAAAGTTGTCCTGGAGGCATGAATGAAAAACAAGCATACACTGGAGTGACAATGGTCACATTTTCAGAAACCGACAACTATTATCTCCAGAAAGTGGACACTGTTACTTTCACAAGAGACAGAGTCCCTCAGCTCTAATCTGCAGAAGAGATTATTCAAAGCATTAATAAACTTACTTAAACTTAGCCAGCCAAGCGAAACAGACTTATTACCAGCTCTCCATCTTAACTGACAGCCATGTCAAGCTGTTTCACATGGCTACACCAATGAATAAACAGCACGCTCATCTCTCAGTCTGCCAGGATGCCTCAACCTTCCATCTCCCCAAAGCCTAAAACACTAAAGCGTAAAATGAGCCTCTGCTGGACATTAAGGATTCACACACCGTGTCCTACAGCATGATTTAGATGCACTTCTACACAATAAACTCTAAGTGCCTTAATTTATAAGCTGTCAGTAATAGTCAGTGGCTTTGTGCAACTCTCTTTGATGGTCACCTCAAGTCTGTTTATCCTCCTCAAATGTTCTTGTATCTGTCTCCATCTCTCTCCTCCTGTCCATGTAGATGTATCTGTCTGAAAGTCTGCTTGTCCACATTTCACATCATTCACCTCTCTGTATTCCTCTTTTCCCGCTCCTCTTTTCTGTTCCATCTTTCTTTCTGATCACCCTGCTTCTCCCCCATCGAACACTAAACTGCCAAAATGCATTTACAAGCATCTCAATGCATGTAATCAAAGAGGAGTCTCCCTGGGAGCTCTGGTTGAAGGACTGCAGCCACCAAAGTCCATGTTCTCAGCTCACCCACTCAGATCTCCCAGAATCCCAGGGCTCAGGGCTCTTTTACTCTTTTTATGTACAGTAAAATCCAGTTATAACAGACTTCAAGGGACCTGGTAAAACAGTCCGTTATATCCAAAGTCCGTTATATCCAAAGTTGCTGTATGCCCAGAACACAACCGCAGGACACCATTTACTCATGCCACACCCCAGCAGACACACTTGAGGTATAGATTATTATATTGTACATGTAGTAATCCAACTTTACCTGAACAGATGCGTGACTATTAATAATCCCGACTATGCATCTGCGCTTGATATCACCGGCACGCCACGCGCCTTGTAGGCGGAGCTGCATGTCTGTTATAGCCAAACAAAACTACAGGTAAAAGCGGCCCTGGGGACCAAATTGTTTGTCCGTTATAAGCGAAATTCCGTTATATGCGAGGTCGCTATATCTGATGCTTTTTCTGCATGTTTTTAAAGGCGCACGACCGAGACCAGCGGACCTCGTCCGTTAAAAGCGATATTCCCTTATAAGCGAGTCCACTATAACCGGATTTTACTGTATCAGGAAATAAAGAAAATTCATCTGGTCCTTACCAGTGGCCTGTACTACGAAGCGGGGTAACTGGCTTATCGGGGTAACTTGTCGGATTTAAGGTACCACAGTTTAAAAGGACTTCATTTTCGTTCACTTACATTTTGCCCAGACAACCTTAAATCCGACAAGTTAGCCCGATAAGCCAGTAACCCCGCTTCGTAGTACAGCCCGCAGGTTCTAAAATTATTTAAATCTAAACTTAGTTGTAAAACAACACATGACAGTTTCCACCATGTTATTATTTATTTAACAAAAATGAAACCAAAATGGTTGTGAAAAACTAAGTACACCCCATGGTTCATTAGCTTGTAAAACCAGCTTTAACAGCACTAACTTGGTAATCATTTCTGCATGACTTTTAGTCTCTCACATTGTTGTGGAGGAATCTGGCCCATTCTTGTTTACAACGTTGCTTCGGTTCATTGAGGTTTGCAGACAGTCATTTATGCACAGCTCCCTTAAGGTCCCACCACAGCATTTCAATCAGGTTGAGGACTTTGACTGTGTCATTGCAATATCTTGATTTGTTTCTTTTTCAGCCATTCTGCTGTAGATTTGCTGGTGTGCTTGAGATCACTGTCCCGTTGCATGACCCAATTTCAGCCAAGCTTTAGCTGTTGGACAGATAGCCTCACATTTGACTACAGTGTACGGAGGAGTCCATGGTTGACTCAATGATTGGTCCAGGTCCTGTGGCTGCAAAACAAGCCCAAATCATCACCTCTCCACCACCATGCCTGACAGTTGGTGTTTGTGCTGATAACCAAACACAGCCTTTCTCCAAAGTGGCGCTGTGCATTATGGCCAAACATCTTCCTTTTGGTCTTGTCTGTCCAAAGTCTTGTGGTTTGTTCAGATGCAGCTTTAAAAACCTAAGCCATGCTGCCATGTTCTCTTTAGAGAGAAGAGGCTTTCTCCTGGTAACCTTTCCAGACAAGCCATCCTTGTTCAGCCTTTTCCTAATTGTACTGTCATGAACTTTAATATTTAACATGTTAACTGAGGTCTGTAGAGTCTGAGATGTAGCTCTTGGGTTTTCTGCAATTTCTCTGAGCATCGCACAGTCTGCCCTTGTGGTGAATTTGCTGGGACGTCCACTCCTGGAAAGATTGGCAGCTGGCTTGAATGTTATTCACTTCTGAATTATCTTTCTTACTGTACATAGAATGATTGTAATTGTCTGGAAATTGTCTTTTAACCCTTCCCAGATTGATGGGCAGCAACAATTGCATCTTCAAGATAATTGCTGATGTCTTTCCTCCTTGGTATCAAACTGCCAACACTTCTGCTTTTATAGAGGTGGTCACACTTGATGATGATCAAGTAATCAAGTGCATTTGATTAACAGCACCTGGCTGCTCCTGACCCACTTCATTCTTATGGAAGCAGTAAGGGTATACTTAATTTTTTACACACTGCTTCTACATTTTGGCTTAGTTTTGTTAAATAAATAATGGCACGGTTTAATATGTCATGTGTTGCTGTTGTATCTGAGGTTGTATTTACCTAATTGTATAACTTGCTAAGGACCAGATGATTTTTTTTTATTATGCTCTGATACGGAAAACCTTAGAATTGAACACTTGTGCACTTTCTTTTTCACATGACTGCATAGCTACAGTTGCGGGGACCCTTGTTGGGAATTAGTGCCTTTGCTCAGAAAACGGGAAGGAAAAGCAGTGTTTCAGGTTTCTCAAAACCTCCCCCAGGAGTCCCAGATTTATGCTAATCCTCACAGCACTAAGAAGAAAGCAGGCT
>JAODJW010000127.1:27137628-27151273 GCA_026777045.1 Hyperopisus bebe | reverse complement strand
TCGCTGTCCTTCCGTCTCGTGAATAAACCTGACCTGTTTGGACTTCCGCTTGCCTGCCCTGCTTCTTCTCTGCCCGAGCGTGACAATTGTGCCTTCTTTTTAAAATATTAAACAACATGGCACCTCCTCCACTCTGCACTACAAACAACTGAAGAACCAAAGGATCCACCAGAGGAGATTAATTCCTCCCCAGCAGAAAAAGTAGTTTTGTCCAGAATTCTATTTCAATTAGAGCTCCACAAGATTGGAACACTATGCCAGAACACAAAACTTGTAGTGCTACCGATCACTCCTTCTCCTATTAAAGGAATGCCTTTTAAACAATCTAACTTGTATACATTAGAACAAGGTCCTGCATTTATGTTTTGTTTAACCAGTCTTGTTTTGTGCTTTGCATTTTTATAAACATTATATGTGCTTTTGTTTTACAGTTGTATCAAACATTTCACGGATATCTTAGTTTTTCTTTTTTATTGTATTGTATGGTTTTGTATAGTATGGCTTCCGAGAATATTTTATCTTTATATGTGTTTGTCTCTTAAGAGAAGAGCCTGTAGAGAGCAGACAAAAACTGGCATTTTGTTTGGCTCTGGCATATTTAAAGTAACATTATTAATATGCATTGTCCCTGTCAAATAAACCAATGAACAAAAACAAACACAAATACACAAAAATTCTCTGTGTAAAACTGTCCCTGAAGGTACTGTCTTTAAGAAAGTTCTTGCTTAAGCCCGTGATGCTCTCCCTGACGAGAACACATATCCAACTGCATATGAGGGCTTATGGCATGTCGTGACAGCCCAGATGTGCCAGGGGAAAGAGGAAGTGCTGTTTCAAAGTGCCTTCAAAGTGTAACCTGCCTCGTCTGACATTAGCTGCTGTTTGCCTGAAGTGGGTTAGCACTTTAACAGAAGGTTTGCATAACAATGATCTGTAAATGGGTCTAACTTTCTGGTTAATTAACTTGGTTAAGTAACCCGTGGTAATCCAGTATTAATGATTAAAATGTATTCAATAATATTAGTAAACTAACAATAAACATACGATTCACAATCAACAATGAAAACAGTGAATTAACTGCAAATTGCAAAATTAGGAGATTTGCTTACACATGGTTTATATGAATGGAAGTTCCTTATAGCTATAAGATTTTAGGCATATTAAGGTCATTAGAATTTGCTCAAACCTTTGTCTATGATAATATCATATAAAATAATTTAATAAGCAAAATGCAGTTTTTTTCGAGGTTCCAAAACAGTAATGCTATTACACAGTATAACATTCTAAGTGTTAAATTCGGCTTTGCTAGTGCAGACGTGACAGATGGATCATACTTTGCTTTAGGGATCATGCACTTTGTCTGACCTCTGAAAATGATGTTATTTTCAAAAGAAATTCTTTGGGCAGCTGTTTATTTTGTTAATAAACCACATGGCTGCTTAATTGCCCTTCCTAACTGTTTATGCTCATCCAAACAGCCTAAACCCGGAGTGCTTCATTGTCAGTCTGTTTCGGAATAGTGAGATCAGGCTGGTTCAGGGCGGGCATGAGGACCCGTCGTAAACAAACGCCTACACCCTCGCACTTGCCTGACTCCCAGTCTGTGACGGCAGAGACGCAGGACAGAATGGAAATAGCACGTGTGAGGGAGCCGTGGAGACAAGCTGCCGTGTGATAGGCTGCCACGTGCGTGTGAATCCATAATGAGGGTTTACAGGCATGCCCCATCTCGCTTACTCATGGTATGCTCGTCGCCGTCGTCGGTGCGCTTACACGGGGTTAAATGGGCCAGGTGTGCACGGGCATCCATGACTCTTTTTAACACTTAATGCAGGTTGCGGCTAGGCCTGTTACCGTGACGACAGGAAAGGGGGACACAACAATTTAAGCTTGGAACAAAGGCGTTGAGTGTGCTGTATTATTGCCTGTTGACTGTATGTGTTAGTTTATTTGTACCTCAATTAGATGGATGTATTGCAGTCAAAACACCAGGCAACATGAGGCACTTTCTTGACCACGTTTCCCTGTCTCAGGTTCTGGGGGGGGGGGGCGGACCTCCTGGCCCTCATTACCTTTTGCTCTACATGCTGCCATGTTTCCCAATCCGATCCTCATGGGACCCACAGACAGTCCATGTTTTTGCTGTCTCCCAGCTCCTGAGAAATGTAGACTATCTGGCAGGGAGCTAGGAGGGAGGGAGCAAAAACGTGGACCGACCGTGGCTCCCCGACGACCGGACTGGGAAACAATGCTCTACAGCGTGCACACTAATCTGTTTCTTTGCTTGGCAACAGCCTCATTTTTTCCCTCCGGATCTCTCATTATGCTGAGTGTTTACACAGGACATTAGAAACAATACAGTATTATTAGCAATAATAACATCAAACAACAGCATGCAGTTACAGCGACAGTATACCCAAACGAAATAAACAGTGCTAGCATACATGAAGGTTAGGTATGATAATTGTAGTAACTGGGATTCCACAGCAACTTGGATCCCCACGATCACTTTCCAAAATCTTAACTCTCCCCTGATTGGTTGTAACATTGTGCCGTTTAAATCAATTGCTCCAAATAGGCAGTGTAAATAGCAGGCAGCATGTTTAGCAGAATCTGGATCGAACCCCCCCTCTTCCCCCCGCCTGCCCAAACAGAGCATCAGTTGCAAGCATATCACAGCTCAGGTGATGCACAGGATGTGACTGGGTGCAGCAGTGGCTGGGCTTCCTCACCTTCAGCTCTCAATTGCTTTGCAACTAGCAGTTGCAATTAGCTGGACAGAAAGTCACCTCCTCAAATGCACCCAAAGTAAATCAGTCACTAACTGGACACTCCACACCTCTCCACCCCATATACACCCACTGGGGTTGGCCAGTTGGCCAAATGATTTCAGTCTCCCCTTTGTTTCTGCATCCACACTGTCTATATTTCATCTTTGTTTTTTTTTTTTCTTTTCTTCTATCCTTCCCAGTCCTATGACCTCACCAAAACTGGCGCAGTACCATGGATTAGCAAACAGGGGCAGTATTACCTAAATGCGCAACCACTTTCAAAACTAGTGCAATGTTTATTTCTTGATCTGGAACTGATTTTTGATGTTTTCGCTTTTTTATGTGCATGACATTTTCTTTGGAATAGGACTGAACATAGAAAAGCAGACCCACCAACTGTAATTAAGTAGGTGAATTTTGAGCCTGTGAGGTAATTTATTTGATTTAAATTACTTCCAAGACCTTTTTATCCTATTCGGCCGGCTTACAGCAAACCTTTATAACATATCATCCACATGCAAGCTGACACGCAGAGCGAAGACGTAGAATCTGAACACAGGGGATTGAAGAGCACGTGAACAGAGGACCCCCCCCCCCTCAATTACAGGGGAAGCTGTGAGCTGTCAGCAATCAGCCTGGAAACATAAAAAGGAGCTGTGAAACAGCCTTGAGCCTTAGTGTCTTTTAAAACTCAACTTTGTGTGTGAGTGCGCCCCCTGCAGGGCCTTATAAGCAGAAGTATGCTTACTGAATGATCACAGATGGGATGCCTGAAGGAAAGGCTGTTGGACCTTGAGTCCAGGTCCTCCAAACTGGGGTCATTCATTATACTTGCTTATTGGATGTCTACAATTTCATGCCTGCATTTCAGGCATGATTAGAAGAACAACAGGGAGAGCTTTATTTTGAGAATCACATCTTCAGAGAAATTAATTAAATGAGGTAGCTGCAGAGTTCTAGGGCCGAGAGCCCGAGACTAAACAACACCTCCTTGCTCTGGCATCAGGGTGCATTAGAGAGGGAGCTCAAGTCCTGGCTTTCTGTCAGGTAAAAGGGGAAGTGAATCAGAGCAGGTAAAAGGGGAAGTGAATCAGAGCAGGTAAAAGGGGAAGTGAATCAGAGCAGGTAAAAGGGGAAGTGAATCAAGGAAACTGGGGAAGGCACCTAACACCCAAAGGAGAGAAGCTTTCAGGTTACAGGCAGGGCTTTAAGGGAGACAGGCTCCTGGATCTGATTGATTCTCCATTCAGAGTTGGATGGTGAGTGAATATATTGCAGTGAACCCCCTGACCTGATAGGCTGGGGGGTGGAGCACCTCCTCCACTACTGGTTGCAGCTCCAGTAGCCTTATATGATACTGCCATTGATTGCATACTTTGGAATTTGGAGTAGATCATCCAGGGTCCGTTGACCTACTGTCTCATCCATACTGAGGATTAGTTTCACCTATACATAGCAAATAAGCACGTCTTTGCAGCCGCACCCCAGCAGTCTCTTGTATGAAGAAGAACTGGACGGGAACCCAGACTTAAATTTTCAAAGTATGTGGTCACACACACAGAAAGATACAGAAACACAAGCATGCCACAATCTGTCCACTCCAGGTCCCAACCACAGGATATTTCCCATCTTTGTTGCCAAGTGGAAATGAGTTTGCAAAGCAAACCAATCAGACGGCGACTTTGCACATTCTGTTGACTTTTCCCTAAATCCTTCCTGTACGAATCAGGGAGCACAAGGCAGGAGATTAAGAAGTCTGTCTGTGGCGACCTGCCGGCTGGCTCTCTGTGATCGTCATGCAGCGTGTCTTTAATGCCAATTAATATCAGCCTGACCAGTTTCCACAAGGGGCTTCCGCCCTACGAGTCCCCCATGTCCTCCTTGCCACCATGAACCAGATCAAAGAACAAAACTGTCACACACAAATAATACTGTGCTGTTAGAAAGAAAAACATTTTTTTGTTTTCACAAGGAAATGCCAGGTTTTTTATTGGCAAATCTATTATGCAGTAACAAACATATTATACGCCGTATGAAAATGTAGAATAATATTCTGTATTTCTGTGGTCCACGTAACCATTTTCTAGCTTTCTGTATATGTTTAAAATCTAATCCTTAAACATTCATTCAGTTTCCAGATCCATTTGGATAGACAACCCAGCCTGTTGACTTTGCACCCGTTTGAGTCGGTCTTGTGAAGTGAATGGTCACATGATCAGCTGCCAAAGGTCAGGTGAGTTCACATGGATCCCATGTGGGTGCATTGCAAATGCTCGACCTTTGCTCGGTGCACCTGAAGAAAGGCTGCAAACTTTACAGAAAAAGAAAACATGCTGCACCCAAGAAAGTCGTGACAAACACAGCGCTGCAGCCAATTGGAAAGCCCAAGTGTTTTGCTATGACATTACAGCAAATTCCACAAATAACCATAAAGTGGCAGTTCAAAGGAGAAGTGTGCTTTCCGGAAGCTGTGTCTTGCCACACCCGGTACATAAAAGAAGGCTATGAATTTACCTTTCTAGGAAGGCAATCCGGAGCGCAATAGATACTATAGATGTCTGTAGTCCTGCAAATGAAAACGTGACTGACGTATTTCAGGCTGCCTGGATGGGGGTGTGCTTTTGTCTGAATGCGTCTGACTCTCCCCATCACCGCCTGGACTCCCGCATTCAGGAGGATTCATTAAGACGCTGTTCTTATTGCGTTCATGCTTGAATGGCTGCTTGAAAGGGCCATACGTTTTAACCAAGTCCCAGTTCTCGACACCAGTTTAGCCACTGAGACCTGGACTTAATTTATCAAAATTAAGTTTGTCGGGTCAGCGCCTGAGCGAGCAGGTTTGCTGGATATTTTCTTCATGCTCAGGAACATGGGACTATTATTACTGTGATTTATTAATTTTAGGAACGCTCTTTTGATGGGGGAAGAGATTAGTATTGGGTTGATACAAAACAGTAACTAAGATTACCAATAGGATTCCATTAAAAAAAGATTAGGGATGTTCCCAAGGGTGGCTTTTATAAGCAAATGTGGGGCACAGCAAGGATAGAGGTCTAAACACCGCAGTCGTATGGCTGTTGTGCCAGACTTAACAGGGCACTCGGGGAACAGGGGTCCATGAACTTATTTATGGACTCAGTAGATACTCTGACCTGGAACTATTTGCATAGGCCTCACATTTGCTTTTATTCATTTTCTACTGCTTGAGGTTTATGAAAGCAGTTCAGGTTGAACACTGGTGTCAGGGGAACTCGGGTGCCACAATCTGGACCCCAGCAACCTTCTGTTGGTGGATCCAGCACCTGGACCCCCACCCAGACCACCTGCTGCCCTCTGAAGCTTGGATCAAGAGTTTTGTTGTGCAGGTGATAAAGGAAGCGCCAAATAGGGGGTCAAAGAGGATTCCACGCTAGGGAGAACTGGCAACCCTGAATCTGGCACAAACAACTTTTGTTTATGCAGAGGAGAACCAGAAACTGGGAATGTGGGACCAGGCTGTACCTTTTGTTTGCCCATTAGAAAATCCATCTGTCACTGCCTGAGTCAACAGGCCAACCCCACATAACCCTGCAGATCACCAGAGGAAAATGATACTGAGCCAGACAGAAACGGTTCAGAGCGAGAGCTTACATGAAGGAGTCTCTCTCGACACCACCTGACACCCCACCCTTAAACGCTTTCTGTTCTTCTACAGTCTCGAAAGTGCTCCCTATTACAGCTACCTCTTCAGTTAAATATAGTTAATATTTAATTGTTTCATGCAACTTGAAGCAAAGCCAACTAAACTCTTATAACTCATTCTACATTAGCATAATTGTTGCAAGCACAAATTAACCAAAGAAAATGTGCACAAAAAGTATTTTTTCTTTCTGAACAGGGCAAATGCACTTGCTGTCATTATTTTTTCATATATTCATGCACTTAGAACCAAGGCCAATTAACTAAGTGGTTTTGGGGAACAAATGGTAAGTACACAGCATATAATTGTTAGCCCTCTCCACTCTGCACACGCCACGTTATTTGCCCCATTTGTGGAGGTCTTCCTGGGTTCCCTAAAGGCCACAGGCTGAATCTTGGAATCTTTCTAAAGTTAACAACAACAAAAGTAAAAAGCAACAGCAGCAACAACAAGAGGTTCAGTGGATTCATCTCTAATGGTCAGAATTCAAGAAGCTGAAATGCAGTTCAACTCCAGGCTGACCTTCACGCTTCCTGTTTGGTCCGGAGAACGGCGGCAATCTCAGGTCAGCGGTTTCATACAAAGGCAGGAGTGGCAAGGTGGGGACACACGCCCCCTGCTTGAAGAGCAAAGGCACGTTAACATCACCCGCTAGTTTTGCAGGCTCTTGTCCTCCACAATGCTGCACATGTCCACTCTTCTTTCCTTAATCCTGCTGACCCTGTTGCCAAGAGTGATTGACCCAGTCGCCGTGGCAACAAAAAAGCAGAAGTCACATGGATGTCGTGGTGTCCTTACAAAAAAAAAAATACACAACAGCCACACGGCATTAGCTTATTGATTAATGAGAAATATGGATGGTGGTATTTCAATGGTAACACATTGTTTGATCTTTAAGCAATGTGCTGTAGTGGAATAGGATGTGTGGCTTGGCTTCTGCTAGGCACAATGAATTCGGTCATGGAGGCAGGAGAGGGATCATGATGCAGAATGGACAGTCTCATGAAGACCAACCCAATCAATGCATCCCAGTGAACACCAAGAGGTGTGGGAAGCAGTCTGATTGGACAGCCAGGGATGATGAAATCCTGAAGCTATTGCTCTTGATTGCAGTAGATCTAAAGAACAGAGTATTTGTATTTGGTAGGCAGTGATAAGAGACAGGTGGTAGATCACAAGGGCATCGGTTGGGTTTTAACATTGGTTGGAACCAAGGGCCTTATAAGGACCAGATTACTTGTATGATTTAAGGTACCGCAGTTTTAAATGGGCTTCATCTTTGTTCACTTGCATTTAGCCCAGACTGCCTTAAGTCCAACAAGTTATCCAGCTAAGCCAGAAATTTGGCTTCGGGATACAGGCCCCAAATCAGCCCCAAACTCCCTGCTCCCCTTAAATACACATGGTACTCTCACAATACTGGTAGGGACATGTCCATACCCAAAGCTATGCCCTTGTTCGATCCCATGCATTGCGGACAACAGATTCGGGATGCAATCCTCTCAGAGAAGCCACAATAGCATGTCCCATGTCAGGTACCAATCTGCAAATTTTTATTCAAAGTCCAAATCTGCAAGTATTTATTCAAAATCCAGTTACTTAACCATAATGCCACCTGCTGACCAATTGTTGGTGCACCATTGCAATCAAATTCATGGTTAAGTTCCATTGCTTACTTTGCTAAACATTCTGCCTCTACATCGTGGGAAAGTTAGGAGTTAATGTGTGGGTGCAGCGTTTCAGAGAGGTGACAGGAAGCCACACCAGAAGCATGACTCAGAAAAGGTCAGTCTAAGGGGAGGGGGGGCGCTCTTAGATGAACTGTCAGTGCAACCATGGATACCATGGCCTGCACAGGGACCCACAGAGAGGCTTGTCGTGCTTCTCCTTGGGTAGTCCACAAGTCTAATAACCAGTGCATGTCTGTCTGCATGAGTGCTACTAAACACGGATGATATTGTTATCCATATGAGAAATTGTGTTCCTCTTTCAAGCTCTACTGTGTGGGTATTGTCAGTATCACGTGCTGTTTTGTTAAAAATTATTAAAAATATTATTATACGCATTACTAAATATAATCTGAAAAATAACAGTACTAATAAACAACTCAGCTTATGGTTCTATCTCGTGAAAGAATCAAATAAATACATGCATATCACAGCAAGGCCAGTGAGCAGGTTGCCAGGCATTTTGAAAGCAATTATTTAATCCGTCAAAACAGCCAGAAATTCATCAGTAGGCAAAGGTGGCGTATGAGCAGCAGTTACACAGCTGGTAAAACTGTGGCGCTGCATTTGCGGCAGACAGATTAAAATGTGGGCTGGCGAGGACAGTGTGCCAGTTTGGAATTTCTGGTAGTTTCGTATACTGTTGGGCCCAAGCATTTTAGATTAAAATAATATTATTTGCATGTCATAGATACTCCAAGGGCCCATATTACGTTTTACTTTTGTTTCTTTCCCAGCACTTTGATGTGAGCTCCTATATGAGTGTGATACTGGGAGTGGGGGTGCCATCTGTCACCATCCAGTAAATCCCCCAATCTTTGCAGAGTTAAAAGTAGTTAAGGACGCCTTTTGATATATTTTGATATATGCATAATAATATGGAAGCATGTGTGTTTCTAGCTGCCCTTGTGATGTTAGAGCTTGGTGGTGGTGGACTGTAATCCGACTAGACAATTTAACAGCCAGCAATAAACCAGTAATTTACTCCAGGAGCAGATTACGTCGCTGTGGCCAGTCGTGACACTGAAACACCTCAACGGGGAGAATAAACCATCTGCTAGGAGTGGGGGAGGAGGATGAGGGATGAAACACACGGAATGCCTCATCGTAAAAACAAAACAACACGCTGCAAGCAGAAAGATGCAGAAAAAGTCTACTGCGAAATGGAACAAAATACTCAAAAAGGGAGAGTCATAATGCATCTGAGTAATAGATATACCAAAGTATGAACTATATGTTCTTGAGGTTCCATTCAGCTTTTATCGAGCACAATGCACATGGCCAGAGATTACAGCATATGTCTATTTGATTGTTTTCTGCTCAGTTCTGTTAGGAGACACTTTCATAAAGTCAGTGTCTAACTTAGGAGTAAAGCAGCAATTCAGTTGTTTTATTATGGGTTCCAGGTTCCTGACTGCTGGCTTCTTCGAGTAATGTTGAGATTGTGACTCTGTGTTAAGGACATTAGCAGAAACAGGAAGATAATGAAGAAGGGATGTGGAGACCTTTTGATGGCGGTCCCAGCCTGTTTGTTACCTTAGCAAAGGCGTTTTAGTGGACCCATAACTGGCATGTTATTCCCACTCATGTTGAGGTGAGGGAGAGGGAACGCCAACAGCCAACAGGAAGTCACCAACATGATAGCGCCAACCTCCACCATTGATCATAAGTTATCTTAATTCACCCACTTTATCTTTGGTCTGTGGTTTTGTTTTACTTAAAAAATGTACTTATATCAACCTGAAGTAAGGTGGTTGTGATTCAATGGCTCACAGAACAATGAATAAGTGGTCAGTCATGGATTGTCCTACCACTGGCACCATACTCCAGGTAAACAAAGGAGTGATTTCCAGTCATTGATCTGTGTCTTGCTTCATCCCGTAGACCGGTGTTTCACACAGGGCAGGTTAATCTTATGCTGTATCTCCTTCTTCACCCCTTTAACCCAAACCAGTGAATATGATCACCTGCTGGCTTTGGCCAGAAAGATATGTAGAGGTCCTGTGGTGAAGGGCACCTTTTATGTTTAGGAGCTTCCTCAGACCTGTGCTCCTGCCCACTCGCCTCTGACAGCCTTTGTGAGAGCTGTCCACCCCCATCAGCCCCCACAACCTGCTCCCCCCAGGGCCTCAGGGCTGCTTTGTCTTATTTGGTGTCTGTACTGTGGTTGCCACGATGCAATGCAGAGCTCAGCTAGTCATTCCTTGGGTAATGGGGGGGGGACAACTCCTCTGTCCAGTGGTTTCGGTGCTGCCTTACCAAGTACATGACTTTGGCAGGACAACAATGCCCCCTAAAGACTAGAAGTGTGAAAACACCAAATGAGATTTTTTAAAGGGAATTTTGAGCAAAACAAACGTAATCATCATCATGTTTATCACACATATTTTATCTTGCCTGGCATCCCGTCCAGGCTGTTCCCTGCTTTGTGCCTTGTTCTTCCTGGGATAGGCTCCAAGGTCACAGTGACTTGGTATTGGGTAAGTGATTTGGATGGATGGATGGATGGATGGATGGATATAAGATTATCTGTAGCAGAGCCCATAGGATTGTTTATTTCTCTCAGCTGTTGATAAATACAAACATCTGCCTTGATTTTGAATGGAACCTTCTACACTCTGCTTTGCACTTCGCAACCCATAGGACATCCCCCCAAAATCTGCATCTGAGTATTTACATAGTATTAGGATTTACATTGTGTTAGAGATTACAAATAATCTAGAGCTAATTTAAAGTATAAGGGAGAATGTGTGTAGGTTATACAGTCGGGTCCATAAATACTGGGGCATTGACACAATTCTAATCTTCTTGGTTCTATACACCACCACAGTGGATTTGAAATAAAACAAACAAGATGAGGTTTAACTGCAGACTTTCAGCTTTAATTTGAGAGTATTTACATACAAATCAGGTGAACAGTGTAGGAATTACAACAGTTTGTATATGTGCCTCCCACGTTTTAAGGGACCAAAAGTAATGGGACAATTGGCTGCTCAGCTGTTCCATGGCCAGGTGTGTTATTCTCTCATTACCTTATTTACAAAGAGCAGATAAAAGGTTTAGAGTTTAATTCAAGTGTACTATTTGCATGAACTCTCAATACAAGATCCAAAGAGCTGTCACTATCAGTGAAGCAAGCCATCATTAGGCTGAAAAATAAAAACAAACTCATCAGAGAGAGACCAAAAACGTTAGGTGTGGCCAAATCAACTGTTTGGAACATTCTTAAAAAGAAAGACCGCACTGATGAGCTCAGCAACACCAAAAAACCCAGAAGACCACGGAAAACAACTGTGGTGGATGACCAAAGAATTCTTTCCCCGGTGAAGAAAAACCCCTTCAGAACAGTTGGCCAGATCAAGAACACTCTCCAGGAGGCAGCTGTATGTGTGTCAAAATCAACAATCAGGAGAAGACTTCACCAGAGTGAATACAGAGGGTTCACCACAAGATGTAAACCATTGGTGAACCTCAAAAACAGGAAGGCCAGATTAGAGTTTGCCAAACAACATCTAAAAAAGCCTTTACAATTCTGGAACAACACCCTATGGACAGATGAGACAAAGATCAACTTGTACCAGAGTGATGGGAAGAGAAGAGTATGGAGAAGGAAAGGAACTGCTCATAATTCAAAACATACCACCTCATCAGTGAAGCATGGTGGTGGTAGTATCATGGCGTGGGCATGTATGGCTGCCAATGGAACTGGTTCCTTTGTATTTTCTTATGATGTGACTGCTGACAAAAGCAGCAGGATGAATTCTGAAGTGTTTCAGCAATATTATCTGCTCATATTCAGCCAAATGCTTCAGAACTCATTGGATGGCGCTTCACAGTGTAGATGGACAATGACCCAAAGCATACTGCAAAAGCAACCAAAGAGTTTTTTAAGACAAAGAAGTGGAATGTTATGCAATGGCCAAGTCAATCACCTGACCTGAATCCGAATGAGATGCATTTCACTTGCTGAAGATAAAACTGAAGGGAAAATGCCCCAAGACCAAGCAGGAACTGAAGACAGTTGCAGTAGAGGCTTGGCAGAGCATCACCAGGGATGTGACCCAGCGTCTGGTGATGTCTATGCATTCCAGACTTCAGGCTGTAATTGACTGCAAAGGATTTGCAACCAAGTATTAAAAAGTAAATGTTTGATTTATGATTGTTAATTTGTCCTATTACTTTTGGTCCCTTGAAAAATGAGAGGCACATATACAAACTGTTGTAATTCCTACACCGTTCGCCTGATTTGTATGTAAATACCCTCAAATTAAAGCTGAAAGTCTGCAGATAAAGGACATCTTGTTTGTTTCATTTCAAATCCATTGTGGTGGTGTATAGAACCAAGAAGATTAAAATTGTGTCCATGTGCCAATATTTATGGACCTGACTGTATGACAAATTCTTTGTTTACACAAGTACAGGCACATGGGAATGATTCTTTTTGCCTGCCCCACCCTGGGGGTCACAGCATAGTATCAGCTAATGTGTGGTACCTCTAGAACTGGAGTTAAGGGCCGTACTCAAGAGCTCACAGACATGTGACTGTTCTTACAAGGCTGGTGCGTGAACCAGTGACCTTCCAATCACAGGCACAGATACTAACCTCACAGAGCCGCTTTACATAAGGGGCTAGAGCATTCATAAATCCTGGAACTAATCCCCCGTAGATACTGAGGAATGACAGTTTTTATTATCCCATGCTTTTATCTAAAACAGCTTTACCACTGTAACCAACAAGAAATTCCGTCTAAAGGGGTTGGCTGTTCCCAGGCATCATTCAAGTTGTATTTTTTTCCACAGTGTATAGGAAGTCATTTTGGATTTCCTGTCTTGGGTTACCGATGTTGAACAGCAGTATCTCTCACCATGGCAACAGATTAAAACCAGCAATGAGAGGGGAACATCGCTCTCCATCAGGGTACTGAGGCCAATGATGCAAATGATGGACCATCAGAAGAACTAAAAGCTGGCGGTGGAGGGGGGCAATTAGGTAAAAGTGGAGGGCCAAAGGGAGGTGACAGATCATGCTTCAGTAGGCCTGACTGGGAGCAAGATGCTGAACGAGCCAGTCGTGAACTTAACTCAAAGATAGACGCACACGTGTCATTATCGCAGTGCGTCCAGCCTGGGGCGGCAAGGCGGGCGCGTGCCCAGGGACAGCAGCGATGGAACTAATTACTCCATCTGTGCCCCTTTCCCTCATGCTGCGTGTATAGCTGAAAATGGAAATGTTTTCGTTAAGGCAGTAAGCAGTCTTCACTATTGCTCCCGATGGGCCTTTACGGCATCCTGTCTATCTCCTCCACATCCAGATGCTTTCCTCACACTAGAGGTAAGGCTAAATAGTACATTTTCTACATATTATCTTCTAAACTAAAGATTAGAATGTGTAACTTTTTCATTCTTTTATTTCAGTCAGCTGTAGTACATATATGTGTGTGTGTGTGTGTGGGGGGGGGGGGGGTTAT
>JAODJW010000127.1:27125279-27137528 GCA_026777045.1 Hyperopisus bebe | reverse complement strand
GTAGTGCATCAGAATATATACAAATAGGCGAACATTCAAGTGGTCTGTAGTGCTTTATGAACCCGACCACAATGCAATAAAAACCTGTTGTATTGATGTTGTGGGAACCATTTTTTCCAGTCCCCACATTGGGAAGCTTGGTTTTACAAAATTCGGTCACAGCAGTCAAGAAACTAAAAATGCCAAAAGACTTGTATTTAGTTTGGTTACTTAATGGTTAAGGTTAGGGCTGGGTAGAGGTTAAGGTTGTTATTGTTGGGATTGAGGTTTTAGAAATGAATGGGTTTTAGAAATAGAAATTAATGGGGTGTCCCCACAAAGATATAAAGATATAATTACAAACCTGTGTGTGTGTGGGGGAGGTGGTATTTATATGACATTATGGGGCCCAAATGTCCCCCACAATGTAATAAAAACCTGTTATTTTGATGTTTGGGGGGGGGGGGCATTTTTCAGGTCCCCACAAAGATCTATGAATACAATCAAATAACTAAAAAAGTCTCACATTTTGTTTGGTTACTTATGATTAAGGTTAGGGCTGGGTGGGGGTTAAGGTCGTCCTATTGGGATTAGAGTTTTCCCCACAGAGATGACAAAGATATAATTACAAACCTGTGTGTGTGTGTGTGTCTGTGTTTGTGTGTGTGTTTGTGTGTGTGTGTTAGTTGTGATGTATACATGCATTTTTTTCCTGTGACGTACTTTATTCATGAAACCAATAGCCCTGCAAATGTGCCACTTCCAACCCGTAATGCCTCTTCCGAATCAGCTGAGCCACCCATCATTCCACAGATGTTTACGATATTTAAGGCGTGACTTTTAATCACACTGACGGCACATGCCTTGAGGCTCCTGACAGGGAAGCTGATGCTGATGCTTCAAACCTGCAACATCATTATAATGCGTCCCAATCACTCACGCCAGCTCACTGGCTCGGTCTCCATGGTGAAATACCTAAAAACAAGAATCTGTATGTATCTACTAATTAGCATCTTGTGTTAGAAAAGTTCATCAGGCTTCTGTTGTTGGAGCGACCACCTTCTTTTCAGTGCTGTCGGGACCAAACCAGATGCAAGCTGGGATCATGCTGGGTCTGATACCTTTATGTGTGCGTGTGTTTTTGTTTCCCACAGCTCACAAGGTGGTGATCAAACCGCAGAAAAACAGCACCACCCCTCATTATGGACATATTTAACCTGCAAAGGCTCATTTACATTTATTTATTTATGAAGTAAAATGCCATACAAGCCAGGCAAATAGCAAATTACCTGAGTTCCACTTGAGTACTCATGCGAGATATACAGCATGCATTAGTGTAATGTCACCACATTACAGGTGGCTGCCCCTGGAGGTCAGTCAGGGGACTGCACCGCTTTGTTTATTTTCCCTCCTTCCGGCTCCATTTTTTCCCGTTCATGTCTCCCGTTTCTTTTTCACACTCCTGTAAGCCTGGGCCCTAAGGAAGATTAGCGATCATTATTCTAAGCTGTTTATTCATATTTTCTGTCCTAAGTGGCATTTTTTTCTGTTTTACTGTGTAGTTCTTCCCCCTCAACTTCTCGTCCTCCTTTTGTGCTGATAAAAAGAGAAAAATTGTAATAAAGATGGTCAACTGTTCTGAATTCTTTGTGCTGTGTTCTGTCCCTCTCTCCCACAATCATACCCAGGAATCTTGAAATGCATTCGATGGCGTAACTGGCGAGGATCTGAACAACACAAGGGTACAGTCCAACGCAACAAGCAGCGGATCGCTATTTTATTTAACTAGGTAAAATTGCTTGTCTCGCCTAAAGGATCGTGGGATTCCTTTGGATAACTGTGGACTGGTTTACTCTGTACAACTTGTTGTTCAGCGAGAGACTGATCGTTCATCAGGATGATTTTAAGCAGTTTAGCCGTCCCCGATTTTTTTTCGGAAGCGATTAAAACACGCGAAGGGTCAGGGGCTTCACGTTCCGCGGATCGGATGTTGGGAACCCCTAGTGTTTGAAAGAGGTCTGTACTTTTACCTGCAATTATTCCTTTGTCCACAAGGGGGCATAACAGAACCTGCATAACTGAATAAATGTAAGTTGGCATAATAACTGTTATGGGAAGAAGGATTGCCATGCGGAATAAGCAAGATCCTTCAAGCAGTCGTTTACTTCTATTTAATTTTACTTTTTCAGTACTCCTCACTCACCTATGATCTTAATTGTTACTTTCTGCTGTGCTGATAGCTGTCTGTATCTTATTAATATATATTCCTGACCAATTCAATAAATGACGTGATTTAGTTCAAATTTATGAGAACATTATGTAGCTTCTTTATGAACATGATAAATTTACTTTAGCAATTGTGGAAAGGCAATTAAGACTCTGGCATGGGTGAACAGGCTGGTGTCAGTGGGTAGGAAGGCTGGAAATCAATGGAGTGCTATGACATGGTGTCAGTGGGTAGGAAGGCTGTAAATCAATGGAGTGCTATGGCATGGTGTCAGTGGGTAGACAGGCTGTAAATCAATGGAGTGCTATGGCATGGTGTCAGTGGGTAGGTCGGCTGTTTATCAGTGGAGTGCTATGGCATGGTGTCAGTGGGTAAACAGGCTGTAAATCAATGGAGTGCTGTGGCATGGTGTCAGTGGGTAGGAAGGCTGTTTGTCAGTGGAGTACTATGGCATGGTGTCAGTGGGTAGGTCGGCTGTTTGTCAGTGGAGTACTATGGCATGGTGTCAGTGGGTAGGTCGGCTGTTTATCAGTGGAATGCTATGGCATGGTGTCAGTGGGTAGGAAGGCTGTTAATCAATAGAGTGCTATGGCATGGTGTCAATGGGTAGGTCGGCTGTTTATCAATAGAGTGTTATGGCATGTGAAATTGAATGGCATGTAAAATGTGAAATTGCTTTCTGTATTATTATTACAGTATCACAAAGCCAACTACTGTCTGAAATTGTATTTTTATTAAATTATTTGCACAAGTCATTTTGATGTTCTTGTTGCAGAACCTCAACCATTATTTGTCAATAACTGTTACGAACACAAGGCATGGCAGTAGGATTATCCACAGTGCAGCTCTCAGACAAAAGCGATTTTATTTAAGAAGCAGACTCACACAGGCGCCCAGAAACCACAAGGGATAAAAACAAGCAGGGAAACACTAAGGGAGTTTTCAGAAGGAGCACAGGGCGAACATAAAGCAAATAAATTTTAACTCTTAAACAAAAAACACAAAAATACCAGGAGCAGAAGTACACAGCAACGAACAACTAAAACAGCAACTAAACAGAGCACAAACACACTTAATGACCAACTAAAGAATTGAGCATGGGCAGACACTCGAATACATACACAATGAGGATCAACAAAAGATAGCCTCAAACCTATAACAAAACAAAAGTGGAGACGACAGAAGCTCCTGCTTAGGCCATTAAACCATGTTGCAGCCCCGGAAAGAGGGTGACACACTAGGAGCTAAGAACAATGGGATGGCCAGTGACACCTACTGGCCAAATGGGAAAGTGACATACAGAATGGGGCGGGACAGGGACCAAACCTGACCAATAGCAGCTCTGACCATTTGAAATACTGAACAATATCTCTTACGTAACCATGGATTGGTTTAAAGAATGGTTAAGGCCTGACCCAACAAAGTCAAAAGCCTGTAGGTAACAATCCCAAGCAGGGTTGTAATAAAGGTAAACATTTTCAAATCTGTATGTGTCACATCCATGATGCCAGAACTTATTTAAGGATGCAGGTATAAATGCTGGCAGACTTTCTTATCAGTTTATCATCACTTTTGACCTCGATAATTTTGACTCTCCTGACTTCTGCCTCAATATGTTTTTTCCAGTACTGTCAGCAGAGGGAGCTATTTTACAATGTGATTACCCAACAGTTAAAATAACTGCAGTCGTATATTAGTATAGTGAGTGTATAATCTTCCAACCCTTTATTCAGCAAAGGGTGTACCTATCTAAATGGGGACTCTCCATTCATATCTATGGGAAAGAACCCTAATCCCAGTCACAACATCTTTAACCCCTACCCATCCCAAACCTTAAGCAAATAAAATACAAGAGTTTTTGGATTGCATTCACAGATTTTTATAAAGTTAAGGTTATCCAAATGGGGACCTGAAAAATGTCCCCAAATGTAAGGAAGTTTCAGGTTTTACCACACTTTGGGGGCATTTTATTCCCCAAATGTGATTGATGCAAACACACACAAACACACACACACACACACACACACGCAGAGTCATATAATCATATCTTGTTGGGGACCGCTCACACACACACACACACATAAAATCAGTGATTTAGAGATGCCCATTCACAGAGTCACGTGCTTCTGGACCACAAGAGGTACGACGAAACCTGCAAAAAACAGGGAGAGCATGCAAACAAAGATAAGGGTAGGATTTAATTCCCCCACCCCCCAGCCACAGAGGTGTTTGGAGACTCCATTGAGCCTGTATATGAACATATACGGTGGGGTGGATGTTGTGGATAATATACACATACATCAGGGCTTTTGTTAAGTGTGCATTCTTATCTACAAAGCCAACACATTGGTTAATTATTGCATTTAACATCCCACTAAGTGGACCAGGCTCAGAGTTTCACATACTGACTTTCTTATTAATGAGCCTCCGTTTCAGGCATCACTCTTTGCAGGGTGCCAATGAATTGTGGGAGGCGGGCCTTCGCTGGCACAAATTAGGCAGGCCGTTTCAGTGCCCAGGCCGCACTGGCTGCTTTCTGACAGTGATGCAGCCATATTTGTGGAAGAATACGGCTTTAAGGAGGGAACTGGGCCACACGATTACTGCTCTTTTCCCATTTTCCTGGAAGACTACTCATGCTCTTATTGACGCAGATGCACTAATGGGTTTTTTATCTGTGTCATCAAGTAGCAAAATCTTGCCCAGTATGCTGCACAGTGTCCGGTGGCAAGATCATATTTATCTTAATGCAGTGTAATAGATTCTCATTGGTGAGAGACATGGCTTCTCTTTTGAATTTTAAGTGTTTCCAAATTTTGCTGATGTACTTATAGAGCAGCTTATCGATCTTGTATGTAGTCAGTGTGTTAACACAACATACACGTGAGGTAACTTGGCCCGGCATTTTCATAAGGATTGGGCACAAGAGATGCTGTTGATGGTGCCTTCATGACCATCAGACTACTGAATTGCTGAAATACTGAACACTTGAAATCTGTTCCTTCTCAGTCACTTTAAAATCTAAAGTCACTTTAAACTTACCTTTTGTGCATATGCAGGACTGTATATATACCGGTACTGGTGTATATACCGGTACATGTGCACACTACACTCTTTTGTATTATAGTCTTTCATGAGTACTCGCAAACACTAAACACCCTGTACTATGCACCTTATTATCATACTCTTTTATTTTACTGTTTTCTACTTGTACTATTTTGCTCCTGTGTTTTATTCTACTCAACTGTTACTTTTTTACTGTTAAGTGATATTTTAGTGTGGAAACTTGAGGGGGCTCTGAGTCCAAGAAATTTCATTATAGGTAATAATGTTCCATTGTTATCAGTATATGACAATAAACTTGCAACTCGCTAACACATCCTTTTCCAGTGCTTGCTGCTTTGTTTGTAATAATAATAATAATAATAATAATAATAATAATAATAATAATAATAATAATAATAATAATAATAAATGACTTGTATATAGTGCCTTTCACAAACAAACAAAAAAAATCTAAGCAGTTCACAGGGTTGGTAACGTGTGTAAGTTTTATTACCTTGTGAATAGTCTGTAGGGTTTGCAAACTACCCCAATACTTTTGATGTAGCTAATTTTAGGTTTATAATGGAATAATATAGATTTGTTGTAAGATTTCTTGTGCGAGAGTGACAGTCTGAAAGCATGAGTGTCACGCCAGACGCGTGATAGTTGGCAACCCTGAGTTCAGGAAGAGAAATGATCTTTAAACAGGAAGGTTTTTAAGTCAGATTTAAAAGTGCAGAATGAAGAACAGTCACAAGGAGACTGAGGAGGAGGGATCTTGAGTTTGGGTCTGGTGCGGGGGGCAAGGAGCCAGACGACCAGAGAGATCAAGGGGGGCAGTAAGGGGTCAGATGATTACTGGGGTAAGGGGTGCAAGGTCATGTAGCGTTTTGAAGGTGAGTAACAACATTTTCAATTTGATACTTAACCAGTGTAAGTGTGAGAGAATAGGGGTAATGTGAGCAGAGTGCTTGTTATAGATTCTGTCGATTCAGGTGTAAAGGCCCAAGAGGTCATGGGGTCACTGGAGGCTCAATGGCAATAGTGTTCCCCTCCATCACCTGCCACACCCCCCCCCCCAAACATCTCCTGCTCTTGCACTCAGCATGGTGCCAGTTTGTTTCTCATGGAAGGGAATAAAGATGTGCCCCTCCCAGTCTGGATAACTGGGGGGCTGGTCCCTGAAGAGGACTGGTCCAGAGCTGGGGGGGGCACAGTGAGTTTCCTGTCTGACCCAGCTCAGGTGTCCCATGGGAGTGCCACTGATGCCACCGGTTCTGACAGGCCAACTGGTGGTGGTGGGGGGGCAGTACTGGGGCCAGTAGCCCGAAATCGCCACAGTCAATGGGCTCCATATCAGCCCTGCCCCTCCTGCTCTCTCTCGCTCACACTCTCTTTCTCTTTCTCTCTCTCTAGCCCCACGTCCAGAGTGCTGGCCATTCAGTGACCATGAATGGGGGTGGGCAGGGCTTAGGATTTGTGAATGGGCCCTCTGATTCATGAATACCCCTCTGTTGATGAGGTTTAAATCACAGCATCAGACAGACAGAGAAAGAAAGGAAACTTGTGTCCCGCCTGGGGCAGATGCAGCTCAGACGCCGGCTGCGGGCTCACTGAGACACTGTTTCTGGAGGAAGCAGAAAGCCATCCCCAGGCTCCTTATGCAGCTGTAGGGGAGGGGGGTCGGAGACTGGGACCTGTGTGAGAGCGGGACCCCCGAATCAGAGGCATCCCAAATGCGGAGCACGACAGCCGTGCCTCCAGCTCATGGTTCCCTCCTTCCGGAAAATCTCAGTGGCTGTTTTAGTAGCTGCATGTGAGCATTGATGGTGCTCACCTGCCGCTCTGAATAAATGGCCTAAAACTCTGAAAGTGAGACTTGTTTTCTGCGCTAACTTTATTTACATTTCGGGTGCCTGTTTCTGCACGCAGGTGTTCTCGCCATGAATCACACCAGAGTTGTGCTCGGCCGTGGGAATATTCAGCCCCCCAACAGCATCATGGGAGAGGATGTGGATTTTTACTGCGGAAATTCACTTAGAAGATCATTTGTGGATCTTCACTGAGGACAGGATGTATGGATTTATGAGAGCGGTTTCTCTCTCCTATCTGAATTTGAAATATCTTGTTAAACGCCTTTTGTTGGGAGTCTCAAAACAAACCATTTCTCCACTGTAGCATCGTCCAGCTTCAGCAGCAGATACCTACAGTAAACAGTAACCAGAATCACTTTATAAGGAGCAGAGACTTCAGCACATCTTGTTAAGTTCTAACTAGGTCAGTGGCCCTTCAGCACGGGTTGTCTGGAGGCCAACATTTCTATAGACCTCATTAACAGCATCCTTTAATTACATTTAAAGACACTGAAAAACTCAAGGTTGCTCCATTATAGTTCACTTTCCTCATTTTGTCTCCTCCTCTATTTTGTCTTTCTGCCTCGGTTTCTTGCTCTGACATTGTCTATCAAATTTGCCCTCTTGTTTCTGGATTAAATGAAGCACATGTCCGTTCCCATGGATGCGGCCTGTTTACCACAGCATTGTGGTAAGTAATAACCGTAGCCACAATTAGTCCGGTGACGAAGAATTGGAGAGCACACTGTTGATCTGCACTTTATCTTGATGGACCGTAGAGTTCTGAGCTGTGAATTACGAAAATGGGAACAGATTATATGTAGTGTATGTTGTGTGGATTCCTGGTATAGTAAATACATGACCTGTAGCAAACTTTCAGGCCTTGCCTCGAGAAACAAAGAAGAAATAAGGAGGAATAAATCTTTTTAAATTCCCAGCAATAGATTAATTGATCTTTCCTGATCTGCTTTGCTGATCTGATTTAACTCAGAAGAAAATTTAACCATATTCATTTTAATATTGGTTTTCACGCCTTAAATGGACAAAACAGGATTTTATTTTAACTCTTATAATGTCAGTTTATCTTTCTTGCCTTATCACAAAGGAAATAGTATTTTGTCCTACATACTGACCTTCTCTAATTAAAAAAAATCCTCAGAGATTTCCTGCCTAACAATAAAAAACATGTTAAATTATCCAATGGAAACCAGGGCTATGATATCTGTCCTACCTTAATGTTGGTCACTCGATCCTTATTGGTTGACCTAAATGCAGAATAGTAGGGGGGGCTGATTCTTATCAGTTGTCCTGTGTCCTGCGAAAGGTTAAATTATGGCTTCTGGAAGATTTGTGGCTTACCCAACCAAGCCCTTCCAACTGTCATGCATCTAATTGTTTTACTTTTTGTTTAGGAACACACCCCATCCCTGACATCTGTGTTTAGTACGTTGTGTGGATGGACTGTCCTTTTGACCTTTAACATTTCACTTTCCTTTGTGTATTTGTGCAATACAGTGGCTCAGCGGGCAGTAATCACTCACTGCCTCATGGCTCCTGGACTGTAGACTTCAATCCCACCTCCTCTGTATGTGTGGAGTTTGCACGTTAGGCTAATTGGAGTCTCCGGAGTGCCCCTAGTGTGTGATTGAGCTTGTGTGCCCTGTGCTGGGCTGGCATCCTATCCAGAGTAGCCCATGTTTGTTCCCTGTACTGCGTGGGATTAGCTCCAGACCTCCAGTGACCCAGACCATCATAAGTGGTTAGAAGATGGATTCAGCCCAGGTTTGACAGTGGTTTAATTCCCACACACACTGTCAGAAAAAAGGTACCAATTTCTACCTTTGCTTGTCACTGGGGCTGTACCCTCAAGGGTCTGCCAGTTGTACCCTAGCTGTAGGTAAATGTATCTTGTAAGGTACAGAAATGGACTATGGGGAACATTTTTGTACCACTAGGGTACATTAATATTGTTTGTACCTTGGGGATGTTCCTTCCATTTCTGTCCCTTAAAAGGTACATTTACCTACAGCTAGGGTACAATTGGCAGCCCCAATGACAAGCAAAGGTACAAATTGCTACCCTTTTTTCTGACAATGCAGTTAACGGGAAAATAAGATATGGAAGATTCTACAGAGTGGTCTGAAAACACAGTAACGAGACAGGGTATCGTAGCTTCTCTGCATGTACAGGAAAATACAGTGCGGCTCTAATGTCACACAATCAATCATCACACCCCACTGCACATGTCCAGTGGCATCAGGTGTCAGTGAGCAGTGACGTAGGAGCCGGCCAAGTGTCTGGGGAGTTACGTTTCTGAACACCTTGTGGAGGCATTGCCAGGAAGCTTAGGCCAGTGTGGGAGTCTCAAATTATGGTGATAAATTAGTCATTCAGGAAGAAGTACTGGCTGTCTCCTGAGTGACCCTAGGGTAATTTAAAGACAATTGTGAAAATTTTCCTATGTTACCAAATGTATACCTAAAACACTAATTGTATCATTGGAGAGAGACTGAGCAGAAAGAGGATTTTCCTGCACTACTCCCTCTTTTACCGACTACACCTCCCCTTTATTTTATAGTTCTCTTATTCCTCTCTCTCCTCAGATATTGTGGACAAGTTTTCTTTTCACATAAATAATACTGTTTTTGTTTTGGGGGGGAGGTTTGAAAGCACTCAGCATTGCTGATTAATCTTTATGTTGCTTGGTCTTTCAGTCTTAGTACGTGGGGTGTTTGCCGTTGCCATGGCGACTAAGTGGCACACATGCTGTGCGCCCGCAGTGCTCCCCGGCCCCCAGTTAGAGCGCAGTGACGAGCAGCAGGGTGGAACCCCACTGTGCGGCGTGAATGGGGCAGCCGACCTCTGACCCCAGGAGACCTGCTAATGCAGGTAGATCCGCATGGCTGCCATCATGTACGTGTCACACGCTTGGACGAGGGCTGAAAAAGGGGAGGCCTGCCAAGGCCCTCGGGGGCTATGGGAATCAATAAGGGGGGGAGGCCTGCCTTCACTTCACAGGAAGTGGGAAGGGGATCTCCTAAAAATCATGTCTGTGTGGTTTTGTAATTATTACATTGTGGGGACCAGATTCCCTTCACAATGTGATAAAAACCTGTAACCTTTTACCTTGTGGGGACTTTTTTTCAGTTATGCCCATAAAAATGAATGGAGAGTCCCCATAAAGATATGAATACATGGACTGTGTGTGTGTGGGGGGAGGGAGTTATGTATATATCACAACCTGATGTTGTGATGGTCATTTTTTCTTTTGTAAACTCAACCAATCTGTGCCTGCAATCAAAAAACTAAAAATCCCAAACGTCTTTCTTTGGATACTTATAGTTAATGTTAGGGCTGGGTAGGAGGGTTAAGGGTGTCATTGGTGGGATTATGGTCTTGCCTACAGATATGAATGGATGGTCCCCACAAGGATAGGAATACAAAAATGTGTGCGTGCGTACAGTATATGCATGCATGTGTGTGTGTGTGCATGTGTGTGTGTGTGTGTGTGTGTGTGTGTGTGTGTGTGTGTGTGTGTGTGCGTGTGTGTGTGCACAAGGGATAAACTTAATCTGGCACAACAACAGACTGTGAGACAGGGGCCCTAAAAATTAAGAAAATAAATGGATTGGTCTGGGTTTTTGGGGCCCAATATGATATGCTTTCATGGGGCCCAACATCTTCAGCAGCCCCCCTGCCACAGACAAAAACACATGGAATACTGATAACCAGCCTCACACCCCAGCGCGCATATATTCAGCAGAGTACAGAGAAATGCGCAGGTCTTACTGGGTACCTGCGATTAGCGGATCCGGCAGTCCTTCCTGCCAGGAAGCTGCCCCAAGCGGCAGCCGCTCTTCCCCCCGACTATGACTCAGCTCCAGTGGCTCAAACCGCCAGCTGTATACTGCGCGGGACTGTGCCTCAGGCAACGCAAGCTGGACCACATATAGAGGCCGTCAGTCAGACTCCCTGTTTAAACACCTGTCACCGGGCAGCAAGTGGAGATCACACAGTACACATTCACACCCTGGCAACTCCATTACTGCTGAATAATCTATACAATGCGTGCATACCATACACAAAGCCTTCTCTTTATGCTTTAAATTCATATCCACGCCATTGTGAGTTTTAAGAGCAGCTGCTTGAAGCTCTACCTTCATTCTGATCTGCCATAAGCTCCGCCCAGTTCCCCTTTACAAGTCGGGTCAAACACTCCTCTCTAGGGGGTTAATGGATCTGATTCACAAACGCAAAGATTAAAAACTACAAAGTTTTTGGTTACTAACTCTTGCTTTCTATTCCTTTTCAGACTCACCTTAGAAATATGTGCGTTTAATTTTATGTGACTGATTTGCCGCAGCCCACCACAGGGCGGAGTCTGAGTAAATCAGCCCACGTGGCTCAAAATTTGCCATTTTCTGCCTCATCTCCAGGAAGTGATGTAACCATTTTGGAAAGTTAGCTTACTCGGAAACAGGTGGGAATTCCCCAGAAGGACAGCCGATCCTGGGGTTATGAAACTTGAGCTGAGTGACCTCCCAGGGACCTCTGTATCAAGGCGGAAGCTATTTGTGCAGAGATGAAGAGGAGAGGGGTTTCGTGATGGCAGGTTGAGCTGGCAGGAATGGCCTGGCTTAAAGGACCAAGCGCCCTTGCAGGTGCAGACCCTGCTTTTGTTTAGAGGCTATTCCGGCCTTCAGCTGTGGGGAGCCCCTCTTCCACCTGGCTAATGGCATTCCTGCCTCCCGCACACGGCCTGCACATGCAAGCGGGAAGCACACGCAGCACAGGTGAAGAGTAGGCACACACACACACACACTCCTCCACACACAGGCATATCTGGACACTCCGAAAAAGAACCTGATTCTTATATCGAGATCACGGCCAGATCCAGGTAAATGAGCTTCACGGCACTGTGCGGATATAAAGCGTTCACAGGAGCGTGACATCAGAGGAGGCGATGCTAAGAAAGAGCCCAGAGACATTCCTGAGCCCCTCCTCGTCCCCCGCCCCCCCAGCCTCAGCCTCCCACTGTTCTATCCCACCCCTGTAATTTGCATACAGATGCCTTGCGCAATCCATCCGTCTCATCAGCTGCTTGCCCCCCCCCCCCCCCCCTCTCTAACTGCTCGGGTCAGTGGA
>JAODJW010000127.1:27112099-27125179 GCA_026777045.1 Hyperopisus bebe | reverse complement strand
ATCAGCTGCTTGCCCCCCCCCCCCCCACTCTCTCTAACTGCTAGGGTCAGTGGATGCGGTAGATGAATGGAGGATGGGGGGGGGGGGTGGGGGGGCTGTTCGGGGGCATCATCGGCCACCCAGGCTCACCAGCTATGTGCCCACTGTGGCCGCCGGCATCCGGAATGTGCCGCGTGGCGTCACCGCCGTCAGCATCCGGAATGGCGTCATGGCCATCGGCAGATTCCGCGGCGCTCTGCCTACAGCTCACGGCTGTGGAAACTTCTGACTTTATTAACTCATCTGGCTGCTTTATTTCCCTTCGTATCAGAGCCGCAGCGGCGGAGGGGTCCGATGGAACGGGGAGGTGGAGAGAAGCATTAGGAGATTGTCGAGGAAAGCGAGAGCCTTTTCATGAAGGAGGGGGTGGGGGGTCTGGCGAAGGGGAGCTTTGGGTCTGATTGGAATGGGGAGGGAGCGGGGTGGAGATGGGGGTGCTTTGTACCCTTATTCATGCGACAAACCTCTCTTCACCTCTTCAGACAAGCCACGTACACTTAGGGGGGCTCTGCTAGGCTGATTTTACTGGGCTTAACTGCAGTTTTATGCTGCAGCACTGATGCAGATTTTATGTTTTTGTATTATGTTTTATGTTTTTTTTTCCTTTTGGGATGTTTCAACATATAATTTTTGGGATTTTCTTTTTTTCAGTCTGTGATATAAGGTGGATTTCGAAGTGAATTTAAATTCTACTTGCAGTTTTTTGCAGATTGAATCTTAGATCAAAAGTAAACTAATGACTAATAGTACTGCTTATTGATTGTTTTTGTTGTTGTTTGTAGCAAGTAACAGAATGAGAGAGAAAACAATCATTACATTGGCAGTAGCTTTTTTTTTTAAAAAAAAAAAATTAACTTCTTTGTGATTCCTGTTTAAAACCTACCGAAAGTTAACACTGAATTTTACATTTTTGAGTACTATTAATATTTAGATGAGGCAGCAGTTATATGGTTGCCAGTTCATAGAGCTAATTCATACTTTCATAATTCACCATGACAGAGAATTTATTGGCACGGAACCAGGAACACTTAAAAACCCCCGTCTCTCAAAAATGCTTTGACTTTCTCTCTGCCTACACTCTGAAAGTGCATGTTTGGTTTGATTTAATACTTGAGATTACCAAGCTTTTTCCGTCGGTTTTTCCTGCCCACAGAGCAGCCTTAAATAAATAAATAATTGGAAACAGTGGAAGCAGGCCAGGCTGATATTACCCACAGTGACAGCTGGCCTCTGAAACCAGGGCTTTTCTTTCACACGCACTCGCACACGGACACACGCGCAGCAGCGCGCGCACACACACACACACACACACACACACACACACAGCCTGTCCCCCGGCAGCCCATGCATCCTGGCCTCGCCCCAAAGTGTGGCAGCTTTTGTGATTGTAATGAGGTCTTGTCTGTGAAGTGGGGGCTTCTAGCTACCCTCAGCAGGGTCTTTATTCAGTCCTCTTGCTGCCTCATTGGGAGGGGGGAATGGGGAGTGTGTTGAGAGGTGGAGTTTATCCTCAGACAGACAAGGATCACTGGCCTTGTGTCCTCAGACAAACCGCGTTATGCTCCAACTTGACTTGATTTGTTCTTCCTGGATTTTTCCCTTCCCTAAAATTCCAGCCTCAGGAATCAGAACACTGAGGTGTTTTATTTGAAAACGACTATTTTCTTTATCTGAATCTTTTATGAAAAGAGAAGAGTCGTAATTTATGTGCACTCCCTGGGATTCAAACCCACAACCTTTAGGCTATTAGCACAATGCGCTACTTCTGCAGCTACAGGAAGTCTAACAGCACTGTCGTTACCTCATCATTTTTCTCTTAAGGAATTTTTGTGAAAACTGATGAGTAAAAATAAAATCGGATGCATTTGTGCTAAATTGGTTTATAATCTTTTTTCCCTGTCATGTTGAATGGCTGAATGTTTCTTTATCTGGCTGTGTTTGGAGTCCCGCTGCAGCTGAGTGATAACGGGGTCTGGGCACAATAATGAAGCCATCATGAGCGGCTGCGGGGCACAGGGCAGTGTGAAAGCACAAACGGCCTCCCATCTGTGCGCAGTCGCTTTGTGCGCAGGATAATTACTGCAACTTCACCTTTGTGTAGAACGCGGTCCACACAAGTCGGCCGGGCCGGCGTCCCTGAGGAACCTGAGATGGCAGGACAGCTGCTGATGCAAAAACACCAAAAAAGCAGCGACGGCCATGTTGGAGGATAACGAATCTCTTAATGCCACTGACACGGCCTGCCAGCTTGTAGTTACCTTATGACTGTAGTTACAGAACGTGCTTCTGAGTGATGCCATGTGGCCCATTTTCTCATCCTGGCTTAATGTGATATCAGAGTTGTGTTGAGATTTGCCAAGTTAACTTTTAAACAGGGTGAAGAGGTCAGAGACTCCAGCAAGCAATCTGCAGTCAGCATTGGACTTAATTTAAATGTTTTTATTAGCAATAATAAAAGCTTACAGCTACACAGTATTGCTGACTTCCCTTATGATTTCTAAGTGTTTTACAACAAAAATGCATAGTGAAATTGGAGTTAAGGGAAGAGTGGGCCAGCAAGACTTTAATCAATACTGGAAAAGGGACAAATTAAAAAGGAAAATGGCCAAAACGCATCTCTCCCGTGTGCAGTTTCCAAAAATCCAGACAGGGCAGGCTGGGGCAGGCAGAGTTGCTAGGGGAATTGTTGTGGGAGTTGGGAGTTTGGGGGCTGTCTTGAAACCCCTTCATTGGAGAGTGGATGATTTTTTTGGGGGAGGGGGGGACAGGGTTGTACTGAAAGTTAATAGGTTAACGAGCATTTGTGGTGCATGAGGAATATTAGGGGGTGCCTGGCTCTTTCGGCTGAAAAGGGACCGGAGGTGTGGGGAAAGCCGGTACTCTGATTGGTGCAGATACTCCATTCATGGCAGCCGGTGTCTCTAATGAGTGCCTGGCCCCTTTCAACCTCTCTCCTGTCCCCTTGCCATGGCAACCAGTACGGGGCGTCATTATCTGGCAGGGCCATCTGTCGATAGGGGCACTCAGTCTGTGCGGATTCAAACGGGGCAAAGTCCACCGTTTACTGGGGACGGGAGCTACCCTGGCTGAGAGCACATGGAGACAGCGGCCGAGGAAGAGGAGAGGGGAAGAGAGGAGGGAGCAAGGAGACGGCAGGGGGTGGAGCCCCCCAGAACGACGAAATATAAGCATTTCACAGCTGGGGTGAGGCTGCAGAAACACCCAGTGGAATTAGTGCTGCTGATGCGATCCAGAGGAAGACTTTTTACATGGATTTGCTAACACTGTGAACGAAAATTTGTTTAGTCTATATCTAAGTTTACATTTAGAAACCTCACTGTTATAAGCTGTAAAACCACAGAAAGATTATCAACATTGTTTAAGTGATGAAATGTAGGGCAAATAAAGAATAATCCACCAATCAACAGAAATGTATATTATACAAATAAAAAATATGTTTGAGTTCTACTTGTTCATTTAACCAGAGACAGGGTTTCTGGCTGTAGGACAGTGAAAGTGGAATCATGTACTGTCTGCACACCAGCTTTGGTTTGATTTGGCCTATGAGAGGCATTTTGACATGTCATCCGAATTGTTCCGCAAGGACACTGGGGAAAATGAGAGACATGGTACCCTGCAGCCCAGTGATACTTTAGCGCCTTGGGGTTTGTGCTGTTCTCCATTCCTTGCATCATGCAGAGCTTTATTATGACAGCTCTGCTTTGAGTTACCAGCACCATCACTGATAAAGCACATCCTTATATGCTATAACTGTGCCCATAGCATAACTGTAACATGTACAGTATAATGTTACTTCAGACTGTATATCTATCCATTCCTCCGTCTATCCAGCTTCTAACTGCATGTGCTGGTAAGAGTTGGGAGGACTTGGAGCCTATCCAAAGAAATATAGTGCAAAAGTCTGCTGTGGGTTCTGGAACGCATAAACATCAGAAATATGGGACGAGTTAGTTTTTATTGACAGATGAATACATTTAGTTGCGTATTTTATTATTACTATTACTGTATATTAGGATGCTTTAAGATTTGACAGATTGAGTTCCCACTTGCCCGTTTGCATATGTCTGACTCCGTGCTGTCCGTTGTCCTTCTGCTGGCTTGTCTCTGTGAAATTGCCTGGCACGTACATCTCCCACACGTCTGTGGAAGCATATTTTGGCGCCAGTGCTTCTGTCTCCTGAAAGTTGAACAGCAACTCACGGACCCAGAGGAACATCTCCAAAAGCCACTTAGCTCTAAATTGAATATTGACTGTAACTTTATCTGTAGATACATTGACAAGCACACTGAGTTACACACTGTGTTGGCATATGGACTGGTACAATGACAAGGAAACTGGAAGGAAGCACAAACGGATACAATGTCAATACTTTGTTACCTATTTTGATAATGAGCATAATTTACTTCAATGTAATTTCTTTACCTAATTAAACTTAAAATAATATATTCATAATCACAATTTTCGATATTACGAATTTTTATTTAATAACGTACTTTATTAGCTTTTTATGCGAAGAGCGTTTTAAAAGTTGAGTTAATTTAGGGTCAATTTGTGGAAAGGCCGTTGACAAAAGTATCTATGAGAAATCCTAGTGAGATTCTCTTCTTTACTAGTATAGTATACCACATGTCCTTTGTGTTTGTTTTGAATGGTCATTGTTGAGGAACGCTTGGGAGGTGCGTGGTCGTGATTGGCTGTAAAAGTGGCATCTCAGGCTTGTCGACTGACTTCTTGTCTCTGATTGGTTTGAGTAAGTGAGCCCCGCCCTGACTGGTAAATTGTCTTCTTACACGCGCAACTTTCACAAGAAGTAAGTAACTTCTTAGTAGTTGATGGTGGTTTGCAGAAAAAAAACCACCGCGAAGATGAGGCTCTGTGGAACTTTTCTAGGTTAGTACTCAAACGTTTTCTTTTCTTAACTTCTTTTCTTCACGTCTCAGTTTACGCCTGCGCGTTTCGTGCTGACGAATTCCAAAACTGGCTTAGAAAGTTTCTTTCAAAGCTTTGATTTAGAAACTTAGCACTAATGTTCAGTTTCACTCTTAAGACTTATATTTATATGAATTGTATAGAAAATGTATTGCATTATATTGGTACTTCTGTTCCATACTGCTAGAAAGTTTTAACATTGTTAAATGGATAACTTGTTCAATTGATGTATTTTAATTTTTATATACAGTTAGAAATTATGCATCTCGGACTTGATTTATTTTTAACCATAGGATATTTGAAAACTGGCAACCGATATCCGCATTGATGTAAACTTTAAAATAGTTTAATTTTTAATGTTGATGTTTAACAAACGTGTCTAAGAAATAGTAGGCCAAAGATTCTGTAGATTTTGTGAATAAACCAGGTTAAAATCAGTCAAACGCTAATCCGATTCAAAAAGATTACCAAATCACATTGATATTAGATCGATTTCTTTTAAACTTGTCAGCGAGTGAAATGAGTTGTGGAATAAACTTTGATACGCTCGAAGTTGTAGTTTACTTTTGACCTTCTCGAGTGCTCGTCCTAAACGTTTATCCCCTCCAGACACGACCAGACAAAGAAGACGCTGTTTCTATTGGGACTTGAGGCTCAACAGCGTGGGGACAGCCCGCGGACTTGTGAAAAGTTTTTTGTGTGTGTCACTGCGTCAGCTTGTCCCATCTGTCAGGGGACCGAGCCAGGTCGGGGTGCGTCATTCTCTCAGCTGGCATCCTATGTAATATTTATGCACGTCGGATCCTGTCACAATATAGTCACGCCGCTAATTATAGTCTGGAGAGACGAGGCTACTCATCTGAAACGGGGCTGTAGGCATTATCTCGACTGAAAAAAAAGAAAGAAAGTACTCCAGCTGGTAACCTAAGACGTTCATACTCATTAAATATGCAGAACCTTAGAGTTTCCTCTCTTAAACTCTTCAAAGAGTCGAGGGACATATTTTAGAGCAATTAAAATATATGCTATCAAAAAACGCGATAAGCAATAATTCCTTTACACTATAGAAACTGCATTTTCGCGGGGGAATATATATTTATAAGTGTATATTAATTTGACATAGTTAGAAATTAAGTCGTTTGCATACAAAAAGAATGGTGTCACCGGGGTTGCTTTATTTTTGGATCTTTCCCTTTTCGAAATCCGTGTCTATGCAGCAATCCAGAGACCCTGTCCTTGGTACTGAAAAAGGCTGTGAAGCGCGCTAAAACGCGCTGTCTCGGGTCCTGAAAGAAAGGGGAAAAGAAACTGCAAATCAAGGTATTTGGATTTGAGAAGTTTCCTCAGTTTAGAGGCATTTTTTGCTGAACTGTAGTTACGATTTGCAGTACTTTCTTGTGGAGATGGTATTTATATCATCGTCGAGGTTGCCGAGCGGTGGGGTGTCTTTGCGTGTATTAGCAGCTAAAATGCTACGCTGACGCCGAACTGGAGTTCAGCTTAGATGCGTGACAAAGGGGTCGGCAGAGAGTCTGTTTGACTGCGATAAGAATTTAATAGAATTTCTGAATGGCAAAAGTTTGCTTTAAACGTTTCCAACCCGGTCGGCGTGGGAACGCAAGATAAAGAATGCCATTTGCGGGCATTTCTGTAAAATCGCTTGCACGAAATTGATTCATTATTATTGCTAAGACACTTAGTCTACTGTTCGCGACTCTGCTATTTGAACTACATAACTTGTGACCTAACAAGAAAAATGGAATAGGCCTACCTGAGGAAACATTTGAGATTATAATTTGCGCGCATATATATATATATGTGTGTGTGTGTGTGTGTGTGTGTGTGTGTGTGTGTGTGTGTGTGTGTGTGACAGCAAAGTAGATGCACTTACTTGAACAGGAACTGCTGCATTACTCTGTTATCTTCCGAAAGTCCTGAGTTCAGTCAAGCGTTGTCCTCATAAAATTGCGTATTGTACAAGGGAATAATCCTACGATGCCTTTATGATCCCTGTATACTCGGATCTTAATCAAGAGGAGATTAGACTGTCCATTGTTTGCAGTGTTGGATAGTACCATTTGCTAGGAATTGTAGGGGGAGGGGAGCTTGGATAACATTAGTGACATATGCGGACTACTATGCCTGGAGAGCACATATAGTTAAAATAATGACTACGTGAATTAAAGACCTTGCGTTTCTTATTTTGTCTTTCCAGTGTCGCTCGTTAAGTATACCTTAGTTTTAATCAAATTCGTCCACTTGTCTCGCAAATCCGCCGTCACATTTATTGTGGCATTATAACGATACAGTGTATAGTAGGCTACCGTATACAAGAATAGACCATGGTACTCCAATGCGCCTCGTTAAAATAAATAGCTGTTTAGCGCATACCTGTTATTTAACAAAATTGTACTGTAAAACGGAGATCATCCACAATCTCCGAAGTCCAACAAGGATTAATCCGTGTGTTTACGTGCTACACTGGGGTGCCCGAAGCCCGTCCCATCTTATGTTGTAGGGTTTACTACGGCTTTTCAGTGATGTCACAGAGAGGGAGGGGGGCTCATAAGGGAAAGGTAAGTCAATATTACGTTTTCATGCTGGCAAAGGCAGATGAAGCCATGTTTATTCCTATGAATAAGTAATAGTTAAAGCACCCGGAGATTTCCACCTTTTGTAGGGCGGAGACGTGGCGGAATTGTGTCCTCACATTTTTATTCGACCACACCAGAATAACGGTGGATGTTAATAACGAAAACCGATTCGGGAACGGACATATTCGGGACGTTGTGCAGGGCTTCGTATAGAAGTTCATGAAATAAAGACGAAAGGGGCCATTGCACTTGTCCAAAGGGAAGGCTTCTGTGGAAATCACCCTCTTAAGGTATTTGTTATATTTACTATTATAAAATTAAGTAAGCACACTTGAACAATTAAACCATTTTCATTGTTTGCGATCCACATTAAGGCATAATTTCCATGCTGTGTTTATTGTAAGGCATGGTGTTTCAACCCAGTTCTTTTCAATATGTACATGCGATGTTCTTGTCCGCTGTAATGGACGCCCGGTGGGTGATCTTTTAAAGACGCCGACACACATTCTGCTTCTTGTCAAAGAACAGTCTATAAAGCCAGGCCTAATAGCAAGAGCGATTGCTACCGTGTTTTACGCAGCCACACTGGTTTGTTAATGCCGAACCCATCAACGCATATTCAAATAAAAAATGTACTTCGTTTTCCAAATTTTAAAATATAAAGCAATCGTTGAATAACACAATATTATTTTTAGTGAAAGTGCGTGTAATCTATTGTTTCCCGTTTAAAAGCATAGTTACAATAATATAATTATACCAATTTTGATGACTGCAACTTAATAATACAAACATGTTAAACAATATTTTTATGCATAATACCATCGTATAATATTTCTATATTTTATGTACATACCGGTATGTGGAAAATAAGTGAAAAACGCCTAATACTGCTAATTTCGGAATAAGGGGCTTTAAAAAAAATCTCTTTCGGGCTTATTTGTCGTTTGCGTGGCAGCCGCATAACAGTGTCTCTAATACTTCTAAGAAAATAAACCTCTGATTCCTCGTTCTTTGTCTTATCTAGCTAAATCGGTTTCATTCTACAATATTTTGTATTCTTCCATATTAAACTCTGGTATTATTAAGTGCCAATTGTGCTGTAACAATCCTAAAAAATTACGGAAGTCCTGATTTATGGAAATTATATGTAGCACATCGCGGATTGACGTCCCTGGTCAAAAGTTAGTTCCATGTGTTTATTTTTGGTGATGGCGGAACAATAACACCCGGCTCCTAAGCTCTAGGAAAGAAAAGTGAAAGGTGGGGGAGGGGCCGTCATCCCATTTCCAGTATCGAAACACAAAATGTAAATGCTTTTCCGATGTCAACCACTCCCAGAGATAAACACAGTAAAGTCGCTGGCATTTAGTTTAATAAACTCACACGCATGATAAAATGAAATTCGGAAGGGTTTCACACATTTGCAGTTTTTCTGTCGTTATGTCGATGTGCAAACACATAGTAATAAAAAGCCAATACAAAATAATAACAAGGCTACAAAAATGTAGCGAGACCAAGACAAAAGAATATTTTGCCTGCGTACTGACCGCGATATGACAATGACACGATTAACAAAAAAATCGCGTAAATATGGTTATCGTTGTATTAAAATGACGAATCGGTGTATCATCTATGCCTCGAAGAACAGAAGCGTGATGCCAAAGAACGGAAACTAGTTAGACGCCAACATATGGCTATCGCGCGAGGACGCCCCTGGCCATGTATAGCCCTGCCACCCAGAGTGCGCTCTCTGTGCTTTTAAGACCAGCCGTTAAGGATAATTATACTATTAAAGAAAAATCAAGCCCGTTTTCCTTGTCTGTCTTACTTATTTAATAGTCTCTTCTTTTTCCCCCCCAAAACATTTGCTGTATATGGTTAATAAATTTAGCCTAACTTAATAAGTTGTGCAGTATCGATCAAATGATGCTAAAGGGTCGTTGTTTTTCTATACTGGCCAAAGACTTATTATTGGAGTACTTGTAGGGAGCTCGCAGTGTTCTTGTACAAAAAGAATAGGTCAATAATTAAATAGGCTACAATAAACCGCATATAAAACATTCTCTGTGAAAAGAAAGTTTGACTGCTGAGGGAGCTTAAAAACAGCCATCATTTCTTCTACTGCTTTACGCCTAACATAGATTTTTTTTTTCCAAGATCCCATTCAGTTAGGTTATATTTACATAATTTGCAAACTGCAATTAAAATGTCATTCAGCTATAAAGGTATACCAAAGATGAACACACAACTCAAAGCAACAAACAGTAATAATATTGACTTTAATAACAATAATTGTGATTTGTTTCGCATTTTTGTAAAAATGAAGCCCAAGTAGATCAAAATGTGCATTCTCTGTCTTCGTAAACTCGGATGGCCGTCGCTGTTAGTTTCCATTTTGGTTGTGGCCGTTCTACAAAAAGTGGGAACGTGATGCATGGAAGGTGAATCAGGCACCTCGCTAAACTGGAAAGCAGAACGCGATCGGACTTCCGAGAGCCCAGCGAGTTAGATGGGGGTCTCATCAATAAAACACGCGTTCGTCACCACAGCAACGAGCATGTGGGTCAGAACAGTCCGAGTCATCAATAAAACGTGTCGTTCGCAGCGTGTAAACTAAGAAGTCTTGGAATATGCAGTTGTGATGACATGGAAGAAATACACGCAGGCAGTGCTGATTAATTCATATCCGGCTTCATCATCCTTATGCTGTAGTTAATAAATTAGCTAATACACACAATCACGCTGTAGTACGTGGGCTTTTTCCATTGTGAATCTTACCGTGTTGTTCTTATTTGTCTATTCTATGTAGCATATTTTACATTGATCTGTTGCTCAGAAGATGTTTTAATAGAAAGAGACTTGTGTCAGTTACATATTTACAATATTACACATTATGCACTGATACTTTTCCTAAACTATCCAGCTATTATCCAGCTTAAGGCCTGCAGAAGTGTGATTTGATTATCATGGCTGGTGGAAAATTGGATTTCATTTATAAAACGTGAAACTGGATTTAGGCTGTGGTTTCTCAGCAAATGGTTTCCACTCTTCCGGAATGAATTTACTTTGTACTTTTGCTCGGGATTTCCCCATTTGTTTCTGGCAAAAACCAGCGCAGCCAGATCGAACATTGCATTATCAGGAGAGACTTCACGGTTTTTCTCATTTCTGGTAACGGCATCCAGACTGAAAGCAAATCACATGACATATGACATCATATGATTAAAGGGAAAGATACAAATCATATGAATCCCCACTTCATTTTAATATGATGTCTTGCTATTAGGATGGAAAGGGAGCTCAGCATGGCCATTACAGGCTCATCTTACCTCCCTCGTCATTTTTGTGCACATAGTTAAATTCTCTGAGAGGAGAGACCTCCGGAATGACTTGGATAGACCTTTAAGGCTCAAATCAAGGATGCCCATTGTTAAATCCATTACAGCTCTTATGTACCACCGCCGCCCCTTCAGATGCATATTTTATGAGTGGATGCTCTTTTTAAATGCTGCACGCATACTTTCCAAATTTACACAGTAACTATCTTCTACCTAAAACTGTCAGGTCCATCAGCTGATGCAAGTAAACAGGAAAGCGTGGGTGAGCTGTTCTTAAGGCACAGTTGCTACATTAAAAAGATCTTCTTGGTCATAAGCTTACAAGATAACAGTTTAACGCCAATATAAAGAGCCTGCATCAATTTAAGCAGCGTCTAATAGGGGTGTAATCTTACTTCCTGTAAAACAATACTCACCAAGTCTGTAATAACGGAGTTAGGTCCTGATATGTGATAGGGAGGGGGTTTGGCTGTGACCAGGCCATTTTTCTTCCTCTCCCCAGGAGCGTGGCATTAGGGCTAGATTTAGTCAAGACCTAAAACTAAAAGCCTGAACAATATCTGCAAAATCAATCAAAAATTGAAGGTGGTTGACAGGATCAATATTTAAATCAATAAATATATTTTCAGCATTGTGGTTTATGACCATGCTGCACTTTCCCTTTAAGTGTGTCAGATGGCTGTTTAAATGAGCAGGGGAGAACAGATAGAAATAGAGCGAGCGACTGCGCGCACGCATTAGCAGAATTAAAAAATTTTGACTGTGGTCCCATCAAACATACATTGGTGGCTATTGTGCAGTGAATGTGTCAGTAGGTGTCCTGTCAGGGCTATGAGCATGTCTGGTAAAGTGTATTGCATTTTCAGGCAGTGGGTGTTCTGTCTGACGTGCCCCATTGAAATTGAGCGTAATGACTTCCCCCATCCCGGCAGCCGTGACGAACTGTGGGGACGGTCATGTTGCATTCGCACTCATGCAATCAGTGCAGTCATACTGCATCTTCACACGCGCGTGCTTCACCTACTGCTGGAAATGATTCCTCAACGGGGCTCTAAAAACAGGGGAGATGGGCTGGGCGAGTCTTCCACAGTGTCAGGGCACAGGGAGAGAGCGGTAGGCGGTCCCCTCAACTGTGCAAGATGCTGCACTGGGGCTGCGCATGCATGGGGGATGTTCCCCGGATGATGCGAGAAGCTCTAGTTTCGGAAGGGCTCCTATTGACACCACAAAGAGGGGTGCTGTGGCGATGGGGAGTGTATTGTAGAGGCGTAGAGGGTACAGGACTGTCATATACAGGATTACCTGTTTGTTACATCATGCCACCCCCACCTTCCCAAGGTTTCATCACCGGTGTTCCTACTTGGTAAAACATCCACATAAACCTTATTAACTGGTTTTCATAGCATTCTTTACCCAGCAGGCTGTTCTGTGGTGTCTTTATTTAGATCAACAAATACCTCCCCCCCACACACACACACACACATAGGAGACATAGGCAATCGCCTAGGGCCCCATTTCAATAGAAGGTGCAAAAGAGCGAGTGAAAAAAATCACATGAAATACATCTGGCTGTGAGATTGCAGTTATTTACGCTAGGTTTAATATTTCGTTGTGAAACAGACGTGAGTTAACTAGTTTGAAGTTTTTAATATAGATTAATCGAAAAAAACTGTTTTCACCCGCTCTGGGTGGTGGGGTGGGGTCAAGGGTCAAGGGAAACAGGGGCTCTTCCGCAGAATCTCAGCTAGGGTGCCAGAACACTGAGGACCGGCCCTGACTCATGCAGTTTGCAGCGGTACCTTTTGTCCAGCTAGCTCTGTGCCCTTAGCACTGACGCGTAGATGCTGAGAAGTCCTGAGGGGGCCAGGGACACCCTATATACTGCAGAGGCTGACGACTTTTAATGCTTGCTGTGCTGTCTGCCGTCCAACAGAAAATGAGTTCCGAGGCAAGCTGCTGAATCAGAGGTGGACAAGGGGGGAAAAGATCAGCAGCTGCAGGTCATCAAGGGGCCTGCAGAGGGCGCACATCAAAGTGAGTGACGCTGCACTTCCTTTCTGCTGCCTCTGCATTTGCCTGTGGTGTGTGTGTGTGTGTGTGTGTGTGTACAGGGATGTAGGAACCGTAGGGTCGGGGGGGAGAGGGGAACATGTACTCC
>JAODJW010000127.1:27072738-27110367 GCA_026777045.1 Hyperopisus bebe | reverse complement strand
GTTGCTGGCGCCTGGTCCCCTTAATGTAGCATGGATGGGACTGGCCCTACCCTAATAACCTGATGGTACCCCACCCCAGATAGCATGGAGCACAAGGCCTGGGCTTGTGCACACACATACATACAGACCAGCACAAAGGACAGTGTTATTGGCAAGGGATGTATTTGTTAGCGTTGTCTGCTTAGAATCAGCATGTAAGGTCATTCACCTGGGCTACTGCCTTCATTGTTTCTTCTTCAAAATATGCTGTTCACTGTTTGATATTTGCACAGGCACATTTTATTGCTTTTTCTGGGTTCCTGAAGAGGTCCCTAGTTAATTTCCAACCATACAAACTCATGTACCCCGATGCTGACAAAGAGGATGAAATATGACCCAATGGGAACACATCCTATCAAAGCAAAAAGCGAATTCTGAACATTCTAGCATATCTTTGGTTAATAATGATGATAATGGTGGTGATGATGATCATTATGATGATGATGATGTGTAACTGAGGCCCAGGGTATGACTAATCAAAAAAGTTAAATAAATCTTAATTATGAAAATATAAAATATCAATAAACTGAAGTATTTCTTACACATACATATAAACACAAACCATAAATCCCCCAGCATTAGCAATGATAGACTGGCCACATCACTCTCTACAGGAATTTAATTGAAAATGGCAATAAAATAGTGAGGTAGGTCAGTAAGAAATTATCGAATTATGTTAAACATTGAGTTCTACAGTTACAAGATTTTATGTCCCTGTATCCCCTAGCATTGATTGGATGAGCGACATGAGTCTAACAAATGACCTTGTGCCAAGCATGACCTACAGGGCAGCTTTATAGGCTAATTAAGACCATCATTATAGAGATGTTGTATTCAATGACTCCCTTTACTAAGCCTTCAATTGTGCCACTGAGCGCCCCTGTGGTCGGTATCTCATAAAGTCTCAATGTCTCCCCCTAGAGGCTGTGCAAAGAATAATTTCAATGTGTGTCTCTTTGCTTCCCCTTAGTGGCTGAGTCAGGGATTTATTATAGTGCCTTGACCCTTAAATAGTTCTTAATGAAATTTTTCAGTTTTATTATTATTAGTATAGAACATACTTTTATTTGGGTAAAAAACTAACCCATCAATAGGTAAATGTAGTAAATGCAGAAGTATGCCACACTGTGATACTTTAGCCAATGTGATGAAGGAAACAAAAATAGCATCACTACATCACTACATCAACTTTTGTGATGAACCAATAGGCTGTTAAAGGGCCGTATGTAATGCCGAATGCCTTCTCATTGGTGAAATGCATGTAACCATATAAATGGATATTGCTAGCATGCCCAGTAGATGTATCTCTCCATTAATGCATTTGTCTTTATTTTATCTACGCCATTCACATTATAATAAAAGGCCTCAAAGCAATGAAGTAATATATATCAAATGCTGCAACAATCAAGAGAAGTGTTCAACATCTCAGAATTTTCACCTCTTCAAAATAGCCCCCTTTTGCTTTGATGACAGCATTGCAGACTTTTGTCATTCTTTCAACCAGTTTCCAGATGTAGCCACTTGGAATGTTTCTCCAACAGTCCTGAAGGAGTCTCCACAAGTCCTGGGCGAAAGTTGGCTACCTTGCTGTTACGCTTCGATCTAGCTCATCCCAAACCAGCTGTATAGGGCTTAGGGTGGGGGATTGTGGTTGCCAGGTCATCTGTCACAGCACTCAATCTCTTTCTTTGTTCACGAGATGATACTTACTACTAGTGTTGGGGAAGTAATCCATTACAAACAGAGGTAGAAAGGTCTTTTTGAAAAAAAAAAACGATTTTCACTAGATGTGCACTTCCTTTTGACTGGTACTGTATGATTTCTTACTTTGCCTAAGAATCCATTTTCCAATACTTTGACATATTTGTCATTAACGAACCTAAGTTGCTTCTCATTACTTCCATGAAGTGGCACTTCGTTAGATAAGTTAAAAAGGACCTCTAGCAGAATAACGAATCAAAACTGGAACAATTCAGCAATGTCAATCCTGGAAGTCTTAGATTTTTTTTTTTTTTTGAGTTCATGCCCATTTCCTGTAAATGTGTCCCATCTGGCTCAGCTTGGCAGTAATGTTGTCTGTATGGTTTTAGGTAAATGATTGCACGGTAATTTGTCAGATTAACTCACTGTCAATGTGTGCTGTTTTTGCCACTGTAAGAAGACCATAGAGTCTCCATGCAGTGTGGCCTTATGATGTGCACCTTTCATATGTGTCTGTGTGTGTGTGTGTGTGTGTGTGTTGGCATGTGATTCACTTTCTTGCTCCTACATCCCCTCATTAGTGGCCTTAGCAGCCCACCGGCTCGTAAGAGGAAAAACCAAGAGGCAGAGTCAGAGGCGGAGTCAGACCATAGCAGGCCCAACTCCAAAAAGAAGGCCAACCCCCTGAAGCTGGCCTTGGACGAGGGCTACAGCCTGGACAGTGACGGGAGTAGCGAGGAGCCGGATCCCAGAGAAGAGGAGCAGCGAAGGGAAGAGGAGCAAGCTGAGGCAGGAGAAAGAGCAGCGGAACCAGAGCTTGCCGAAGGTGGTAGTGTGACAAGAGTGACATGAGCCATGACACATTGTCAGGATTAGAGGGTAACAGGGGACACTGGAGCACCTACTGATGTTATGGCCGATAAGGGTGAAGTCAACCCTTCTGCATCACGACTTTGCCCATCGCAGTTTCGATATATCATGGGGTTGGCACAAGAAGTTGTACAGAAATACTGGAATTTTTGGGGAGTGTTGCAAAAGCCGCAGGCAAAACACAAAAGCCAGCAGACACACAAAAAGCTTAGTAACTCATAAATGCATGAACTATATGTATAGTCTATATATAATAGACTGATAAATATCTAGCAGTGATTTTGTGTTTCTCATATTATATTGTGTCCTGCTGCATGCTTGCTTTGCTCGCAAAGGGGACCAAAAAATTTGACAACGTTTTTCCAGACCACGGGGACTCTGCACCCCAACCCCCGCATTGTGGAAGAGTTGCTTATATTCATTAGGAGAAAGTTTGGATTCTGGCAGAAGTCCAGCTGAAAGATCTACAAACTGTTTTAGTAAATATGTGTGAAATTGCACATGACATAAATGAATCTTAGATAAAGGCATCTACTCAGATCTTGGCCGGTTACCCATAGATCTCCGCACCCTCCTGACCTCTGACCTCCACTCTCTCCTTGCAGAAGGACAGCCACCGATGGAACACGGAGGGAAGTGTAAAGAGGCAGAATCCTCACCTGCTGGAACCTGCGGGGCCGTACTCTCTGGCCAGGGCCACACCGAACAATACTCCAGCCGTCACGAGATGGCGGCCAACTCACTGCTTCACCTTGGCCAGGTTGCTGAAGCATGTGACACCAATAGCAGGCCCATGCCCCTCCAGCTGCCGCCCCCCCAGGAGAAGGACAGTCAGGAAGTGACTGCGATGACCGAGGAGAAGGAGGAGGACATGACACATTCACCCATGGCAGACAGGGCAGATGGGCATGATGAGAAAGGTGAGGAGCAGGAAGAGGAAGGTGATGAAGAGGAAGAGAGTCAACGTGCAGGCCAGAAAGACAACTCAGACCACCAATACTTCAGTGGTGGCTACTCAAAGGTACCAGGGGACAGAGTGCAGCCCGGGGAGAACCTTGCAGAGGAAGAAGAAGATGATGAAGACGAGGAAGAAGGCAATGAAGATGGTGATGGGGAGAACTGTGCTGAGCCTGCTGTTAGCATCAGTGGTGTGACAACTCCAGGGTCTGAGATGGTAACACAGGATAGAGGGGGCCAGCTCCCTTTCGCTGAAGAGGACTACGTTTCCCACAAGGCCATGCCATCCATGGTTATTGAAGTGCGGTCAGAGGGCTCAGAGAGAGAGGAGGAGGAGGAGGAAGATGATGGGGAGGAAGAGGAGGAAGAGGATGAAGAGGATGACGAAGATGGCGGCCCGTCGCAGCAATCCGCCCTTTCGGATGATATAGAGATGTATGACATGAGACGGGGGAACCTGGGGCTCCTGGAACAGGCCATCGCCCTCAAGGCCCAGCAGGGGTCAGACACGCCCAGGCAGGGTCAAGGGGACGAGCAGATGGGCAAACGCACCGACGGCCAGCGCAAGGGTTACTCCTTTGGCAAAGGTAGGGCCTCGTTCAGACACCCACGCTTCTTCGGTCTGTTCTGTGTTTTTAATTATGCTTCGAGCTTCTATGGTAGCATTTAAGGTCCTTTTCTGGCGAATTGCCTTCAGTGTCAGCATACGGCGAATCAAAGCAACAAGACAGCAACACCAGAAGGAAGGCATGAACAGAAGTGAGCCAGAAAGGAAAAATGCATTTTTGTTCGCAGGCACACTACTTGATGGAGAAACCTGAAGGTCTTCATTGCTTTGGCATCGAGACAGTTTCAATTAGCTCACTGCCTTGTTAATAACGAGCTGGACTGTGGTGTGGCTCCAAAATTTGGGTCCATCAATTCAGGGGATCCCAAGCCTGTTCCTATCAGTCTGCTGTGTATGTAGGTTTGCAACCAAGCAGTACCTTGTTAACATTGTCTAGATGGAGAGGATGCTGAATTGGATCGACCGTGGGCAAATTTAATTTAATCGTTTTAAGTGCTAAAGTTGATTAAATGGCAAAGACGAGATTATTTGCACACCATAGTTGCTGAAAGTTTTCGTCTTTCCTGGGCTGATGTGTATGGCCCCTTCCCCATTTCCCCCACCCCCACAGAAAGCTCTCGGGCAGAGAAAAAGGAGGTCAAATGCCCCACCCCCGGCTGTGATGGAACGGGTCACGTGACCGGACTGTATCCCCACCACCGCAGTCTGTCTGGCTGTCCCCACAAAGATAGGATACCCCCAGAGAGTGAGTATTCACCTCCACAGTCATCCACTGCTGCTTTATGAATGGGCCAAGATCCTGCAGGACAGAGAGTGTTTCCCAATGGAGGGCATTTTGCAGTAAAACAACATTCCGTGTCTCCTTATTCAGTCCTGGCCATGCATGAGAATGTGCTGAAGTGTCCAACGCCTGGCTGCACAGGACAGGGACATGTTAACAGCAACCGCAACACCCACCGGAGGTAGGGCTCTCAGTGCCTCATTGCCTGAAACAGACAGAAGCTCTGCCTGGGTGTCTGTGAATTACACCAGGACGCGTCTAGCTTCCCCTGCCCCCTTGTGGTGAATTGTGAAAATACAACCATTTCTTCGCTGTCAGTTGAAAAACACACATCTCCAAAAACGCATTATTCCAGGACTGTGAAAAAAACACATTTTCTCAGAAGCTTCTTTACAAAATAAACCTAAAATAATGTAATGAGGCACCCATAGCACCACAAATAGAAACCTATCTTTAGGTAGCCATCAGTGAACGGTTTAATGTTTTAAATTGACTTACGTGGATTTTTGTCAGCAAGGCAATACACAAACTAATGTCACTTTATATTCGCATTTAACAATGAAACTAGCTATTAGGCTAACAATGTTAAGTTGTTAAAATAACCAATTTAAAGTAATCCATACAAACAACCCTCATTAATACAAATATTACCTAGTACAAATATAAATATCACTTAAATAGCCTTCATAAAACATCTTTTCATTGGTTAATTATATTCACTATCTGTAGACAGAGGGGAATGGATGTATAGTAAAGTATAGTATAGTATAGTACAGTATAGTATTGTGTCTTTTTCTGTTGTATATGTATAGTTTTATGTCACTTTTGCGTATACTGCTGTAGCACTCTTGGAATTTACTTTGTGATTAATGAAATACTACTACTACTACTAGACATACATGGTTTTCAACGGGCAGTGATGCTTTGCTACAAACAGCAGGCATCTTCAAGTCCGAACACTCCCTGTCCTCAGTGCTTGACCTTGGTCTGTGTCCCCTGTCCTCCCAGTCTGTCAGGGTGCCCCATTGCGGCAGCAGAGAAGCTGTCCAAAACTCATGAGAAACAGGTGACATCCCAACCCGCGGGGAGCCCTCATTCTGACAGGGTCCTCAGGTGAGCCCCTGCCCTGCCTTATACCTCCACCCCCCAATCAGGAGAGAATCCACACCAGTGCTCACATCTCCCTGCATTCCACAGACCAATGTGCTTTGTAAAGCAACTGGAGATCCCCCAGTATGGCAGCTACAGGCCCAGCACGCTCCCGGCCACCCCCCGGGCCAACCTGGCCAAGGAGTTGGAGAAGTACTCCAAGGTCTCCTTTGACTACGCCAGCTTCGACGTCCAGGTCTTCGGGAAACGGATGCTCGCTCCGAAGCTGCAGCCAGGCGAGACGTCACCGAAGCCACTGAAATGTGCGGGCCGTCTCTCACTACGACTTTTATTGAATATTAAAATATGAACAGGTTACCCATAGCAGGCAAAACCTACACACATCACATTTAATAAGATAACATAAGAAAAGGTCGCCTTTATTGCCATTGTACAATAAATTGTAGATTTAGTGTGTGGTTCCCAGGATAACAAAAATGACATTTACACACAACAGAAGACATTTACATAAAATACACGGTAAAAAATGTGCGAGAATGTATGTGCATGTACAGTACTGTGGAATAGTCTAAGGCAGTCAAAGAAATTGTTTATGGGTATTTATCTTGGTAGTAATTGTATATCTGCCCAGAAAAAAATACAATTCAACATTATAACATGTGCAAATAAACAGTAACACAAGAATTTTGTGTGTTCTCCAAAAATAAACGCTATGCCGTCGGATAGCTAGATACCTTCTGCTTTGGTTCCCAACCCTCTCCTCAGAGGCACTTAAGTTATTCTATGTATTCATTAAATTTCTCCACCAGCTCAATTAATTAATTATGGGGTACTGATTAGCCATACAAGGTGGGATTGTGGTTGAGTCAAAAATACATAGCTGTATTGGACAGTTGCTGCAAATACTGCAGTAATTTCAGGATAGGTTTTGAAATGGCTAAGCTGACACACATCAACAGACAATATCATAGTTTTACACCAACATGAAGATCATTTCAAACGTTTTCTGTGAATACCTTTGAAGACTTTGAAGGCACAGTACTGCAAGTCTGAACATGTATACAGTAGCAATATATCATCATAATAAGGTGCAATGGCTACATTATAAAGTATTTACAGTCCAAAAATATGACAAGCAATGTACAATTTAAAATAAATATTAAAAATATGAGTTCAATATTGACAGTTCACAATATAATAAATAATGGTTGGTTCTGCAAGTGAGTTTTAGGAGAAGCAGCTAGTTGCCAGGTTTAGTTTAATGCTGGCTCAGTCTAAATTCAATCCCATGGTAAATGTGCTCTGAGTTTGACAGTCTGTTACTCAACCTGGTTCTTGTCTCGATCTCTGATTCACAGCCAAACCGTCTCCCAGCCACAGCCTCCCGGGCGGCTACGCCAAGTCCTCCTCGTCCTCTTCTTCCTCCTCCAGTGGGTACGACTACTCTCACGATGCGGAGGCTGCGCACATGGCCGCCACAGCTATCCTCAACCTGTCCACACGCTGCTGGGAGATGCCGGAGAACCTCAGCACCAAGCAGCAAGATGCCGTCGGCCAGGTCTGCTTCAGACACCTCACCCCCCGTGCCACACCTTAGCCCCGCCTCCTTCCTGACTGGCTGGCCTCACATGGTCAGTTTAACACCAGTGACCTCTGCTGCCCTCTCTAGAGCATGGACATCGAAGTGGATGAGAATGGCACGTTGGACCTGAGCATGAAGAAGCCTGTCAAGAAAGAGAGCTCCAGTCCTGGGGTGCTGTCCCCAGAGCCTTCCTCCTCCTCCTCATCCTCCTCCTCACAGACCCCAGGCAGTAGTGGAATAAACGCTTCGTCTCACTCAGGACACACCCATAAGCAGGAGGAGTGGGAGGGGCCTCTGGACTATACCACGCCCAATCGCCAACGAGAGGAGGAGACAGAGGAGGTCAGCTCCCTGTCCTGCTCCCTTCTTTTATCTGGAATTCTTGCTGCTATGTACTTATGAATTGATTATGAATTAATTTTTGTTCTTGAGGAGAAAGTGCTAAATGTACACTAATTTTACTGGGTCTTGTGGGACACAGGCACAGCAGGCTGAGCAGTCCGAAGCTGCATCAGATGACGATGAGCACGAGATGATGCAGGACAGCCTGGAAGACAGGAAGTACCCCGGCGAGGTCACCACACCCACCTTCAAGGTCAAATTCCAGCCCAAGGACAACAAGAAAGACATCTTGCTGTGAGTCTGAACCTCATATGTATCCATTGCGGTTCATAAAGACAAGAACTATCATAATGCATACATTTACCTGCACTAAAGTCAGCACATTATTTTGACTTAGGCTGCCAAATACTGCCTCAGGGACTGGAAGTGTAGAGTCAGTATGAATACCTCTGACGCCACCTGTTGGCCACTTTGACTTCCTGCAGGTGTCCCACTCCAGGCTGTGATGGAAGTGGTCACATCACTGGAAACTATGCATCCCACCGCAGGTAAACAAGCAGACTTATAGGCTCAAATAAGCCAAATGCGGATCTCCTGGCCTTAAATCAAGCTGCTGTTTGTCTGTCCCCTCTTTAAAGGCAGTCCACATGACAGAATCACAGCTTGTGAGGAATGACCACAGCAGCTCTAGATAAAGCCTGTCTAGGAGATATTTGTTGAATATAGTTGCCAGGTGTTCTGGCCTGATATTATACGACTTAAACAGTCTAAACATCTATTGTGGTGTTACCATCCCAAGCTTGGGTGTTGTAAAACTTTCTGAAATAATTATTCCCAAAACAAAATGAAATAGCAATTAATATTCATCCATCCATCCATTTTCCAACCCGCTTATCCTACTGGATTGCGGGGGGTCCGGAGCCTATCCAGGAAACAACGGGCACGAGGCAGGGAACAACCCTGGATTGGGGGCCAGCCCATCACAGGGCACACTCACACATGCACACCTATGGGCAGTTTAGTAGCTTCAATCAGCCTCAGCATGTCCTTGGACTGTGGGGGGAAACCGGAGTACCCGGAGGAAACCCCACAATGACACAGGGAGAACATGCAAACTCCACACACGTAACCCAGGCAGAGACTCAAACCCAGGTCCCAGAGGTGTGAGGCAACAATGCTAACTACTGCACCACCCCGCAATTAATATTGTACAATAGAAACATGTTGATTACAAATGTTGACTCCAATGCATTGCCAGCAGAACTGTCTATGTATGCAAATCAGTTATACCTCAAAAGTAAGGCCCCTCCCACAAACCCTAACCCCCCTCGTGTTTAAAAATGCACATTCTGCTATAACACATAATAGGCAATATAAGGCTTTTTAAAATTCAGATATAAACATCCATAGCAAGTGAAGGAAGTACTATTAAGCTTAACCTGAAAAGATTAATTGTGTTACATGGAATTATATTGGGGGAAATGGAGGTTTTGCAGACTTTTTTTGGTAGGTTTGATGATAAATGTATAAATTCCTCCATATTGTATTAGCAGACAGGAGCACTGCTAGAGATTTTGGGCTCCCAGCTCAGACCAATTCAGTTATGTTACAAATTTTTCAGGGGCCCTTGGAATCGTCCTGATTTCTCCGCACCTTTACGCGCCCTCATTAGCAGAAGCTGAGTGAATGTTTTTATCAGGGAAGCTCATAAACTAATTTTTTTTTATCTCTTATATTAAAGTTGACACAAGCCCACCCAGCTTCTGTTTAATGAATGCCTGCTCTGTCTTCCTGTGCTCTGTGATTCCCTATCAGCTCAGCCTGTCACAGCTAGCTGGGTGTCACTAACTGCGGCACGTCTCTGTGCTGCTGGCTGGTTTGCACAGTCCCTGGCGCTAAAACGCTGGTCTCGCTCAGAAGCCGCTGTTCACATCAGCGCTAAAGACACAGGCAGCGATTTTTAAAAGGGCTTAATTATCCTTTCGGTGTGTTTCCTCAAACTGCTCTGACAGAGTACTTATCCCTCCCCCGTTTGTTGTTCCTCTTCCCCTCTCGCCTTCTCTCCTTCTCTCTCTCAGCCTGTCTGGCTGTCCTCTTGCTGATAAGAGTCTGCGGACCCTCATGGCAGCCCACTCTGCTGAACTCAAGTATGTCTGCACTGCACTTTCCCTCCTCTGCTCCACTGCGTTGTTTACTGCAGATACTGCACTGTTACTGCATTGTTATTCTCACTGCCGCTCGGGCACCGTTTCCACACTGTCTCTCCAATAATAATTCAGGGTTGCCAACTCTCACGCATCAGGCGTGACACTCACGCTTTCAGACTCCCGCGCTCACGCAAAAATTCTTAAGGCAAATCTATATTATTCCATTATAAAACTAAAAAGCTGCATCAAAACCGTTGGGGTAGATTGCAGATCCTACAGACTATTTACAAGGCAATAAAACTTACATACATGTAAATGTGTGCGCAGACTTGTCTTGAATTGAAAAGCTCACGCCAGCCAGCTGACCAGAGTTGGTGACACTGATAATTATATTTACTGCTGTCTCATTACTACTGCTGCTTGCAGGTATTTCACCACTAACTGTGCTTATTCTGTGCTAATTACAAATACTGATACTCTCTGCTGTTGCCGCATGGACTGCTCTCTCTCCACTGTTAACTATGCTTGATGTAATATCTATTATTACTGTGCTGCTTGCGATTACTTCAATGCTAACAGTGCTCATTCATTTGAAATTGCTATTACTATCGCCCTCTTCTGTTGATGCTCTGTTACTGCTACTCTCTGTGGCTGCTTCACTGTTTCACTTACTGCCCCCTTTCAGATTTAGCTGCATTAGACATGATCCTTGATCATTGATCATTTGTTTGCTGGAACAAAATCTGTGTTGGACAAGAAAAAAATAATATAATAAAATAATCGGTAGTTAATGAGTCTGGATCTTGTGTAGGTGGTGAAATACATTTAGGGTTCAAGTTAATGCCAAAGTGCAGAGCTTTTGAAGGAAACGTAATAAATATCCCGGCTCTTCCTGGCAGGTGCCCCACTCCAGGATGCGATGGTTCGGGTCACATCACAGGAAATTATGCCTCCCACAGAAGGTACGTTGCCGCCACAGGCTCCCGTTTCTCTCTTCTGTCACTCAGTGGGTCTCTGATCCCTTCTTCATTCATTTCACTCAAAGGATTTAGAATTTTACTTATCTTTACTGGCTCAGTGTTCCAGGTCTCCTCATCTTTAATTATAATTACTTTAGAATTGTGTCTGTCTTTTTGGTTGGTGGGATTATTGTAGAATAAGCCTCACAACCTATGTTTTTCGCCCCACACCAAAACCATTTTGAAGGTACTTCCTGTTTCCTTTAGTGAGATTTCTGCTCTCTTCCTTCAGTCTGTCTGGGTGTCCACGTGCTAAGAAAGGAGGGATGAAGACCACACCAACCAAGGATGACAAGGAAGACTCGGAGCTTATCAAGTTTGTATCATTTAACTGGTAGCTCGGGTAAAGGGTGGAATAGTGCAAGGGTCATATGGGCCATGTGGTGGGATTAAAGGATGGCCGACAACCGAAGGTTGTAATGGCTGTAAATGCTTCCTTTTTAAAAGGAGTGACACTTTATGCCATGCCTGTTCAACTTAGGTTGGTGTTTTCTTCAGCCTTTACACCAAATGGTGAAGGCAATACTGAGGGATGGACGAACTGAATGTTTCGTTCGGTTGTCTTTACTCGTGTTTCCAGCTGTCTCTCCCTTCCCTTTGGCTCCAGTTCGGCTTCCAACTGTTTCTATGCCAACAGATGCCCAGTGCCAGGCTGCGACAGCCTGGGCCACATCAGCGGCAAGTACGCCACCCATCGCAGCGCCTACGGTTGCCCTCTGGCGGCGCGTCGGCAGAAGGACGGCATACTCAACGGATCCCCCTTCTCGTGGAAGTCTTTCAAGACCGACGGTCCTACCTGCCCCACTCCAGGCTGCGATGGCTCAGGACATGCCAACGGGAGTTTCCTCACCCACCGCAGGTGAGGCCAAAGACACACATTCCACTGCCCAGTACCTGGTTCTCCGGGATGTTGCATCTGACCCGTGTGATTGTCCTCGCAGCCTCTCTGGCTGTCCCAGGGCATCCCTAGCCAAGAAGAAGGCCAAATGTCCAGGAGAGGAGTACCTAAGCACCAAGTTCCGCTCCAGCGATGGTGAGCAAATGCCCTGTGACTGTCAATGAATTTTTACTTTCTTTTTGTCGCACAAATCAAAATAGGTGAATCTTACGGCAATTGTATACTTCTTATCGGAATTTCCTTTTAATGCAAAGATTTTCCGCGATACATGATTAAACCTTACACTACATTATCGTGGACGTGACTCATCTAAAAGGTAGACGTGTATGATTTTATGTATCTGGCCTTAGAAACATCCTGCTTAAGGGTCCAGCAAGCATACTGGGACTCCGCTAGCCTTCATATCATTTTTCCATATCAGCGATGTCCTGATTACATCTCCAACTGTGTTACAGCCCATAAACTCTGGCAAAACAGACTTGTAGTAATGTATACACTAATGTAAAGAAAAATGTTCAAAAATAAAAATAAAATTTAAACACACACACACGCACACTTTTACATTCTGAGTGCATTTCTGAAATCAGCATTTAAGGAGTTCGTAAAAAAAACACCACACAATTATTTGTGACAAAATCTTTGTTGCCCAGTGTTATTCAGAAAATTTCCACCAGTGAGGTCTACAAATCCACTAGTTCCTCGCAGCTGGACTATTCATTAGACATGTAGTGTCATTTGAGTCTTAAACCTTCACTGCCGGTTCTTTATACTTTTTTTTCTCCTGTTTTCAGTTCTGGATAATGATGAGGATATCAAACAATTGAACAAAGAGATCAATGAGCTGAATGAATCCAATAATGAGATGGAGGCGGACATGGTCAACCTTCACACACAGGTAGGCTCTGTTTCTCCACCTCATCTACATTACTTACCCCCGTCCTTATTTTTGTCTGTGAATAAATCCTATCTGCCAACTGCTATTTCCTCAGAATACTTTTTTTGTCAAGGACAGAGAGGATCTTTAGTGAGTGGCATAAAAATATCAGAAGGGCACCTTCCCTTTCAGCATATAGCCTGAAAGATGAGAAACAGTATCCCTCTTTTTCAAACCACTTGTATGTGTTCTGAATGAGTCAGAATGTTATCCACTGTCCTTTCTTGTGTGTATAGAAGATGTCATAGCACCCCATATGTGCGTGGGGTAATGGTGGTCTGATTGATGTTATAGTCAAGGTAACATGGTCTGAATCAGAGATATAGCACTGAATCCTATTGGATTAGATCACTGTTTCCCAATACAGTTCTTGGAGATCCACAAACAGTCCACGTTTTACTCCTGGGAGGGAGCAAAAATGTGCACTGTCTGGCAAGGGGCTCAGAGGAGCAAAAACATGGACCATCTGTGGGTCCCAGAGGACCGGATTATTGGGAAACACTGGATTACATCATTCTTAAGAGCAAAACACCTTATGGTATTTTGTCTCGATGCAGATCTCCTCCATGGAGAAGAACCTTAAAAACATGGAGGAGGAGAACAAAGCTATCGAGGAGCAGAACGAGGCACTCTTTGTGGAACTGTCAGGCCTCAGCCAGGCGCTGATCCGCAGCCTCGCCCACATCCGGCTCCCCCACATGGTAAGCGGATTGTCCCTGTTCCTGACAGTGGGGGTGACAGGGTGAGGGTGTGACTCTGGGTATGGACATGGCATGCAGTGTGTGCTTAGGGGAGCAGGGGGTTCAGGGCCGATTTGCCCCCTACCAATGAACCAGAACCAGTATCGAAACAAGATCAACACACTTGTGATAGGGGCTTGCCTAATGATACTTTATTGATCCCTATGGGGAAATTTCCTTTTCACCTACCCCATCTTGCTCTCTATGACACACATGTAGGTGAGTGTAAGCTCAGCAGCGAAGGGCAGCCACCCATAGTGGCACTCAGGGAGCTGGGGGTTAAGGAGTTTCTTCAAGGGTCCACAGACATGCTGAGGCTGGGGTCAAACCAGTGACCTTCCAATCACTGGCACCAAGGTTTAGCCCACTGAGTCACTGCATTACACTACACTGCATAATTAGGGTCAGAGTTAATACTCAGTTGTCATGCTGTATACTGTAGGTCTATCATACCTCGTTTTTATTACACCAAACTCTATTTTTGCTTGATTTTCTTTGTACGGATGTTATGGAGTAAATCAGTTTCACAGTCACTAGAAGGACAGTTACCGTTATAGCACATCAAATCTAATGTCACATATTCGAGCTGGCAGTTTCTGCAGTAACAATCATCAGTCAAATGGGAGAGAGCGTTTTCTCTTGAATACAAAACAGGTAGACTTAGGACAAGAGTGTTGAGAAGAATTGAAGGTCAGTGCTGAGTTTTTAATGAATGTCTTTGCGTTTTGCCCATGACAGCAGGAGCCAATCACAGAGCAGAATTTTGACACCTATGTGGACAGACTGATGGATATGTACACCAACAAGGAGTGCTACCAGAACCCCGACAACAAGGCTTTGCTGGAGACCATAAACCAGGCTGTGAAAGGGATCAAGGTCTAAAGAATATGACAAGGAAATGAGAGAGAGTGAGAGAGACAAGGTATGAGATACACAGACAGCCAAATGGCAAATAAATAAGGGCATTCAGGTTATATATGCGACTGTAGAATTCCTCCAAAGTTAAAGAGCATTCTGAGAGAGAATTAAATACAAAAAAACCCAACAGGACCAAAATCCATCCTTGCTGCTCTTCATTTTCAGGGGCTTGGCAGAACAAACCAAATTTTTCTCTTTTTCAGTTTCAAATGTTATTTTCTCTTCCACAACTTTTTGAGGAGATGGTTTGTCAAGAACAAAGCACGCAGACCTGACGCAGGAAATGGGATTTAGCCTTACAGACAAAGAGGACAACATATCATGCCCCAGCTCATCGGATTGGGTGGGAGCAGAAACCTGGCACTCTCAGATTTAGGATCTTACGCCCTTGATGTAGCTGCGGTGCACAGCAGCTTCCTTTCCGCCACACTAACACGAAGACCTCCAGCATAGCGTTTGGCCTCAACGGACTCAATGACATACACCTCGGCCTTAAACTCCTCATTCACCTGCCTGTCTGTGCTGTCTCTTTGTAGCTCTCTTCCACAACGTAGTGGCGTTCCTGCATTTTGGGGGTGGGGCTGGAGGGGTATGGGGGGGGATGGGCAAGGCAAAAAAATGGGTTGGAGTAAATCTCAGCAGAACTTCGATTCTCTGTGATGACCAAACCCTCTTGAGGCTGTGACAGACAATGTGTGCATGCACGCATCTGTGCTTGGCACTGACCTTTACTGAGCAATTTGAAACAGCGGAGAAAATGTCCTTTCCACCATGAAAAAAGCTGTGACTGTTTAGAGGACGCGAACGCAACCTCTTCACCATGCAATGGTACAAGACAAAACAGAACAGACTACGGACCTGACAAGCTTTTCCTCATACAGAAATATAACTATCTATCATGTAAATTAATTCCATTCCCATCTAGTTCAAGGTACTTACGATCATAGAAATTGCACTTCATTTGAAGAAATAGTGAGTAGTTGAATTATTGTTACATAAATTATTTAAGTTGAATCTGTGAATGGTACGATGTAATTTATTCATTCTATTCCACGTTACGTTTTCTTATTTATTTTTACCATGCCTATTTATTGACTTATTTAATTGTTCTGAAGGATAGCATGCAACTTAAGATGTTAATGTATTTGAACTGGCTAAGAAGTAGCGAGATATTGTCCTTTGTGTCAAGAATAAAAATGCTATTTACGAATTTCAACCACAATGAATTATTTTATATATCATATTTTTTAATTTAGAGAATGGGATTTTTAACTTCTTTTTTAAGTGCAAATATTTTATAATGGACCAAGTTTGATAATTTTTAAAAGTTATCATTTTTGTTGATATTATTTATGTTTTCCGTTAAAGTATTTTGACACCCCCTGAATTCAGGAAAAAAAAAATGAAATTATGTATTTATTATTTATTTGATATTTAAAGAACAATGAACCGTAATATTGTTAGATATTTATTTTGTAACGTCTGTGTTTGTGATGACTGCGTACAAATAGTTGATATCTAAATAAAAATCACAATCAGAACAAAGGGCATTTGCCTTGAAGTTTCTGCATGTTCTACTTCGCAACAGCATTATCAATACAGAATTATTGATAGTTATTATTGTAGTCTCCCCATTTTTATTTTTGCTCTTCTGTGTTGTCAGTTCTATCTGAACACTAAGAGTATATTTGCAGTAATTCCTTGTACATCTGTGATAGTGAAGTTTTTAAAAATTACTAACATGCAGATGTTTTTGTTTATTACATCATTCAGTTATTAATAGGTAGTACACCAGAACCTCAACTGGGAATAGATCAAGCAAACTTGAGGTTACAGGTCCATTATACTATCTAGTACTGCAGATGGGAAGCACACACCCCATTTGCATGCAGTGCCAGGTAACCCATAAGTCGACATGGGCGACCACCTCCGTCTGCATCTCCTGTGTGATCACCAACTGAGCGAGCCAACTTCACTTTGCCTCCAGCAGGGGGCTACAGCAGCAAAGCTTGCCTAGGGAGCAACATGGGCTTCAACCAGTGCTGTTCACAGGTATACTACACAGTCAAAACATCTGAGACGTATCTCTGCCTATATTTGCCACATAACAAGATTTGGTGGCTGGACTGAAGGGAGTAACCATGTAGTGATTTGTATTTTTTGAATTTGTAGGGTCCAATGCAGTTTTCTGCTCATAATCTTCTTTAGATAATGATACTTCATTTTCTATTCCTTGGTTTTCACATATCCAGTCCTCACCCTCCCACAAGACACAGATACAAAGAGGTCAGAAGGGAAAAGGTTTTCGAAGTTAGCGGCATTTCAAGGGACCAACAATAATATGATTATGGCATCAATCATGGGATTTGTAGCAGTGATCTGCTGGACACAGACACAGAGCCCTAAATCCACAGAGCCGCACATCATCCCATTAAGTGCTGCTCTGTGACGCAGGCCCGTCGCGACAAGGCAGGCAAACCAAGCAATTGCTTGGGGCCCCGAGCTGGCCTGGGGCCCCAAGACAACGACTGGTTAAGAATAAAATGCAGCGACAAACTGTGTGAGCGCCCTCCATGTCCATTTTGCTTGGGGCCCCCAAATTCCTTCAAACGGCCCTGCTGTGACCCACGAATTATCGTGTATAAGTAGGTGAGGAAAACTGGATTTAATTCTTTTTTTTTCAATCATCACAACTAACTGTCATTTATATAAGACAAAATGGTTACACAATTCTATTTTGGACACAAAACAAGACTGTTGCCATTAAGACAAAATTATAAGGCAATACAAAAACCAAAAACCCTCAGGCAGAATTCTCAAAATCAAGCACAAAGTAAGTAATTAAATACTATGGTGTGCTGTAATGCAGGGGTGCCCAACCTTATCCGCAAAGGGCCGGTGTGTATGCAGGTTTTTGGGATAATGTGTAGGTCAGCTGTTCAAATCCAGGTGTGAGGACTCTTCAGTCAATCAGTCCTCTAATTAGTAATCTAATTAGGGAGTTGCAGCGAAAACCTGCATACATACCGGCCCTTTGTGGATAAGATTGGCCACCCCTGCTGTAATGGATTTGCCCAGTCAGTAAGCTTCTGCTTTGACACCAAGGAACAGGAGGAGGCATCATAGTACTCATGAACATGAACATGTGACCAAAAGATTACGGTCTTGTTCAGAAAGTGCTTTGCTGATGTATTTTTGAGCAAAAGAACTTTACATGAATTGATCCAGTAAACATATATCTCTTCATTAAGTAAAAAAAGCATGTCAGGTATGTAGCTCTGAACTGTATTGATTTAAGAAAAGATCATTTACAAAGTATGAATATTTACAGAGTAGAGGTTTTAAGAAAGTACTAAGCCAGACTTTCAACCTGTTTTCAAAAATGTTATATATAGACAAAAATGAAGAAACTTGCTTTTAAGCATGATGCCTCTTATATTCATTATTATTAGGCCCAAATTGAATATAGTGCTGCCTGTCAATCAAAATATTAAGAAAAATATACTGAACATACACTGAACATACTACCTCCCAAAGGAAATGTGTATGATTTGCTAGTGGTATACACATGTACAAATGTATCTTAAGCACAGATTTCCTTGGGCAGAAGGTTTAGACACTTACTGTCTGGACTCACACATATAATAACATCTGCATTGAATAAGTTCTAACCTAAACAGCCAAATTTATAATGACCGTTTTATTATTAAACTATGCGGCAGCTGCGTATGAATTATCGGATCTTACCTAGATACCCAAGCAAATATGTCTTTTGTGCGCATATGTTTTCACCTCCGAAGAAGGGCAACAATCGCTTCTGATTGGGTCAATCCTCATTTTATTGACGCCGTGGCCAATCAAGGACAAGTGCGCGTTGGTTGCGATGAGAAAAAAACAGATCCGTTTAGTCCACATTTGGTGTGTTTGTGTGCGTGACGTAAGAGCACCAGCTGGTCAATGTTTACTTCCAGCTCTGTACTGGATCAGATTATTCAGGAACAATATCTTGGAAAAAGAGAAAAACGCAACGAAGATATCAGTGATATCAGATTAAATTATAAAGAAAATACCCCACAAAGTCGGCATATTCTCGGTAAAATATGAACTTCTTAGACCGTTACGATTAATGGTTTTTGATGCGTTTTCGTAGCTAGTTTCTCTGCTGTTGCAATGCTTAAACCATTGTGTTTTTCTCACTTGTGGTGCTTTAAAAGGTCTGATTTCACGGCTTAGCCGGAAGAATGTGGGGAACGTCTTGCCGCGTTTTTACTGTAATTTGCAGTCATTACTGAATTAGTTGCTGGTTTCGGTGAGCTTATCTAGATATATTTAGGTTGATTCGATAGCTAAGTGAATGGCCATCTCTGTCCCTGTGTTTCGTGCAAACGAGACGGGCTGTGTTTTCTAAGGCAGGCGGCGTGCCGGATGCACACGAAGATCGGCCGTTCATGTGTGGCGCAGCTGCGGATAAAGGCACGGCAGCTGCAGCCCTCTCTGCCTGGAAGTGCTGCCTTCTCCCCATTCGCACGGAAATACGTCTGCTTTGACAGTTGATGGAGATGGGGGTGTCAATAAACGTTAGTGTGCTGACATGTACACTAAAATGACAGATGAGCTCATATCTCTTAACGTAAAACTCTGCAGCGTGTGCTGGATACGTGTGTGAGCACGGATGCTGATTGCGATAAACCAGCTGAATCTGGTCTTCATCCATTTGCTGGTGGAGCCGTGGCACATGTGATTGTTTTTCCTGTCTTTCACAGTTATTTTGGGCAGAACGGGGTTTGGACCACTGTTTGCTGAGCGGCTTCGCTCAGATGTTTGAAATGTGCCGTTTTCGATTTACAGTTATTTATAGTTACGGAACATTTGAATAGCTGGTCACTTGGTATTTCAATTATAAAGGGACAGATAGGTTTAAAAGACAGTAAGTAATATTGTTAAGAAGCTGTAATTGTCATTTCACATCACAGAAGGGGAACTGGTGCTCTGAGGAGCTGTTCAACTAAATCGCTAGTAACATCCACCTGCTGTAAGAGGATAATAGGCCGCTTTTAGATTAAAAAGGTAAATTAAATTGAATTTTTTTAGTTCAACTGAAATCCGACTTGTATTACTCTGGTACTCAGGAAAGAAAGCTCATCCAGTTTTAGCTTGTGCAAGGCGCATTTAGAAAAATGAGGAACTTTTGCTACCAATTTGGATTATACTGATTTAAAGTAAACCTTGTTTCTGATCTGAAATGGTGATTGATTTAATAAATATATGTTACATCCATGTAATTCATGTCTTTTTAATTAATGACCATGCCATCTTTTTAAATGTAATTTAGATATTGTCATTTTTGTATTAATATAAAACAGACCTTTTGTCCAGCTCTAGATATGAGATTGTTTAAAATGAGGAATGTAAATTCAAACATCCATTAATTTTTTATACCTGCTTGTCCAATGCAGGGTACATTTTAAAATTACCAGGATTTTTAACCCATGTATGGTTTTGTAGAAATCTTTACCACCAGTTTTCTTTGTCAGAAAGTTTTCTTTTAAAACGGACATTTCACTGTCATCCAGTGTAAGCCAAGTAACAGTGCTCCTTCCAAAATGCACATTTGAGGTATCTTCAACTAATTTTATTGCACCCAGACTTAATAAATAGTGCATACCTTGTCCCGGACTTGCAAACCAAATTCCTGCAGCCTGTCCTGGTCAGCTTTGTGCACAGGGCTGGGCCTCGTGAGCAGGATGGCAGTGCATCACAGGGCAAACACAATTTTGTACTGTATGTCTTTGGACTTCAGGAAGAAGCTTATTTTACATGGGAAGGACATGCTAACTCCTCACACAGAGCAGTGCAAGGATCCAAGCCACCAGCCCTGGGTGTTTGAGGTGACATACTGAGCCACCATGACACCCCCTGAGTTATTATTAGTGTAATTCCATTGATAGTGTGATCACTTCAGTTTGGGGTTAGAAATTGTGCCCATTCAGATGGCAGCACGCGGGTGAAGATTTTCTAGGGAAGGGCATTTCAGCTAGGACAATTAGCTTGTGGCTGAAACTCTGGAGAGGTTTGTCGAAGCTCGGATCACGGCAGACATACCTTCAGATGTATGCCAAGGTCTGACTTCCGCTGTGTCTCCCAGGTGTGGCTCCCTGGCTTGTCACTCCACCTGAAGATGGGTGGTGCTGTAAGCGCTGGGGAAGACAACGACGAGCTGATTGACAACTTGAAAGAGGCGCACTACATCCGATCCGAGCTGGTGGAGCAGGCCTTCCGCGCCGTCGACCGCGCCGACTACTACCTGGAGGAGTTCCGCAACAGCGCTTACAAAGACCTGGCCTGGCGCCATGGCAACATCCACCTGTCCGCCCCCTGCATTTACTCTGAGGTGATGGAGGCTCTGGACCTGCAGCCTGGACTCTCCTTCCTTAACCTGGGCAGTGGAACTGGATACCTGAGCACCATGGTCGGCCTCATCCTGGGTGAGTGAGTACAGGTGCATCTCCCCCAGGTACATCAAACTGTGGTGGATCAAAAGGAGATAATGGATGCAGTGTATCCACAGAACAGCAGATGTCAGGAAACACAGACAACAGGCGAAAAATATGATCTGTTTATTTTAGAAAATAAATTTAAAAAGCAACATATACAAAGCATAAATGGGCATTAAAACCCATCCATCCACACCGCTTCATCCATCTGGGTCGCGGGGAAGCTGGAGCTAATCCCAGCATCATCGGGCGAGAGGCGGGGTACACCCTGGGCAGGCCGCCAGTCCACCACAGGGCATTAAAACCAATGTAGCAATATATGCATGCATACATATCTACATTACTATACATCTACTCTGAAAAGCCAAAACATTATGCTCATCGGTACATAACGTAAATAATGTTGACTGTCTTGTGAGAAACAGCATGTTGAGGTCTGGAATATATTAGATGGTAAGCTACGATTCGTTACTCATAGCTGACACGATGAATGCAGAAGAAATGGCCAAGAGTTAAGACCTGACTGACTTTGATAATGGTCAAATCATCATGGCCAGATGACTGGGTCATAGCATGTCTACAATGGCAAGGCTTGTCAGCTGCTCGCGGTCAGCTGCAGTGAGAGGGAGAACCGCGAGCCGTCAGCAGGATGTTGGGCAGCCGAGACTCCTTGATGTGCGATGTGAATGGAGGCTGTCCCATCTGGTAGATACCAACCGGAGGACTACTGCAAAATCAAACAATCCCATACAGATAATTTTGATAATCACAGGAGTATTTTGTCATGATACACAGAACCCGGCTGCATAAGGGGCTATGAAGGTGAACATCTTCCATTGTGCCAAAGTCCTGTTCCAATGATTTAGTTGCCGGTTGTAGGTGCTTTTGACAGTGGTCGGGGATTAGCGTGTGCCGTGGCACATTACGTATGTAGCCATCATTAAATTATCTTACATCAGTGTCACAATAGCCTCTTTATTGTTTTGTACTAGACAGGATAACCTTCATTCACATCCCCCATAAACGAGTCCTTGTCACCCAACACCCTGTCGGCGGTTCGTGATTTTTCCCTCCTTGGATCACTCTCAGTGGGTACTCAACATGGCTGACCATGAGCACTGCACAAGCCTTGCCATTTTGGAGATGCTCTGACCCAGTCTTCTGACCATAACGATTTGACCCTTATCAAAGTCACTCAGATCTTCATCCCTGCCCATTTCTTCTGCATTCAATGCATCACCTATGAGAATCAAATGTTAGGTTACTGTCTAATACATCCTAGACCTTGACGCACATTATTCGCTTCTCATGGAGGTGGACGTATTGGGACATGGGCTAGGAGAAACCTTATTTCCATTATCCAGTGGAACGCAAAAAAATCCGTTCGGGAAAACATGCGGATGGCTTTATTTAAGCTTTTGCAAACCATGGCTAATTCAATTTGAAGTGAAATTAAAATTCCATTTTCTCAAAAATAGAAAGTCTGCTTAAACTGAAAGCTCATACTGAGTTTTTAAAATTTGGGGAAAAAAAATATCCATGTGGAGCGGCAGTGAGATTAGTTTTGGCTTTGTTAATGTTATGTATTGAGCTGGTATGCAAGGATGTGGGGTACAGGTCACAGTATTACCTCTGCGACCCTCTTTGATTAAACAGGTCCATTTGGCGTGAACCACGGGGTAGAGCTGCATTCAGACGTCATTGATTACGCCTACCAAAGGTTGGACGTGTTCATCAAAACCAGCGACAGCTTTGACAGGTGAGCAAGCCTCAGCGAGTGACGTAACTTCACAATTTCCCCTGAAATGCACTTACATGAAAGTTACAGGATCTTCTCTCACTTAACCAAGTCTCAAAATAAAGTGCTATGTGACTGGAAAGAGGCACAATTAACTGAAAATGAGTTGCTATACACCCAGCTTTACCTGACATATTTTACTTTGCCAAACAAGAGCAGGTGCAACAGATTTAAATAACAAAACAAATCTGTTACTTATGTAGTTTTCCAGTATGTTTAAAATTTACTAAATAACACGACATTGACCTTTTTCAGTTTTTTTGCTTGTCTTTAAAAACATCCATAGGTTACAAACCTCCAAATAAAACTGAAATGTGCTATATTTTTCCAAATAATAGTAGGTGCAGGGTAATTTTAATAATGTCAACATTGCATGTTATGCACATACAATTCTTACATCGCTAGTAAGCTAGAATAAGATCAGTCTATTGCATACCTTCATACTGTACTGTCATTAAAGCATTTAAAGTTTACCTCTGATGTTTCACCACATTTTCGTGGTGGTTCCCTCCTGGTTTACTTTGGCTTTACCTATATAACAAATTGCAAGCTTTGAGTCATCTTCACTCCCAGCGAAGAACTTCCATGGTAATGACATGTTAGCATGGATGTGCAGGCGGCTGTGAGGCTATTTCCTGCGACGTGTGGCACATACGTAAAACTGACCAGTTCCGTATCGGATATACATGGGATATACATCTGATTCCGGCCCATGGCCAATTGACCAGTGCATCTCTAGTTCATTTGGCTCCCTTTCATTCCGTTCGCATGTAGGAGTATGACCTACTTATGAAGATACCAATTAAACACCCATGTGAGAGCATCATAACAGGAAGTGCACCTTTTTTAACATAGTTGCACTATATAAAAGAATGATTCCTACGTTGGCGTCAGTGTGGAGTGAGACACGTTGACGTGGACTTGTGCTGCAGGTTTGAGTTTTGTGAGCCCTCCTTTGTGGCGGGAAACTGCCTGGAGATTACGCCGGAGAGCAGGCAGTATGACCGAGTATACTGTGGGGCCGGCGTGCAGCGTGAGCACGAGGACTACATGAAGAACCTGCTGAAGGTTGGCGGCATTCTGGTGCTCCCCCTGGAGGAAAAGGTCAGCATGTGCATGCAAACATAGAAACAGGAGCAGTGAGACAGTGAAGCAGACACACTGAGATTGATACACACATAGAAATAGACACTCAGGCAGACACACACACAGAGGCTCGGACTGACATCCTCATATGGAGACACATACAGACTAAAATACAAATAGAGATATACACACACAGATAGACACACATAGATACTCACACAAACATTCACCTAGAGACAGACACAAACAGAGAGACAGTCATATAGAAACAGATAGATGCACAGAAAAGCAGAGACTGCTGGGCGTTCAAATAAGTTTGGTAGCGTGCATTCACCGTGCCTTTTGCCCGTGTGGACTAAAACAGCTTTGGTGCGTGGGACTCTTCAATGCTCATTTCAGTAATTTTTATCATATGATGAGAAGAATGTGATTTCTGTTGTATTTTAAGGCGGAATGTCTAATTAAACAAATGTGAGAGAAACAGTGAAGCCATTCCCCCCTCCCAGCTGACAAAGATAACCCGCACGGGCCACAACACCTGGGAGACCAAGAAGATCATCGCTGTGTCCTTTGCCCCACTGGTGCTGCCCAAGAACAGGGACACTGACAAGTCCAAGATCGTCCCTCTACGTGAGTGTTGGCCCGCAGAGGCGCTCCCCCTCCCAGCCGGGCCGGCTTTGCTTTCTGAACGAGTCACATGACTGAACTTGGTCTTGCCTTCATTTCCCAAAGTCTGAGCCTGTATAGTATTTTAGATGTTGGGTGTGTTTGCTGCCTATGTTTTTTTTGAGAGCCCTTGATGCAGGTGTTGGGTGTTGATGCTTCTCTTCCTTTTCCTGTTATGTGTGCTTACCCCTCTGTCATTCTGTGTCCCTTATGTTCGTCACTCCCGCACACTCCCTCTTGACCCATTCCCGTCATGTCTTCGGCTGTGACTGCATGTCGCTCTGGCATACGGTTACCCAAAAATCATGCCGGCCCGTGTGTGCTCACCTCTGCCTGTGTGCACCCCCGGCACGTGTTTGCTTCCGGCCCCTTGCCCATCCGTGTCCGACCACGGCTCACCCCAGCGGCGATGTTCGAGGTGCGCCCCCTGCAGGACCTGGCTCGGATTGCCATCCGACACACCCTGAAGACGACGGCCTTGCAGCCGACCAGGTTGCGGTCAGAGAGGGGCGGAGCCAGGAGTGGGGCTAGGGCACGGCCAAAGCGCAGGCGGACGTGTCGCCGCGCAGACTCACTGCTCCTGGCCAACCGGCACGCATTTGTGAGCCGCACAATCCCGCGGAAGCACACAGACGACGTCTGCGACCGCTCCGAGACGGATGAGGAGGCAGAGGAGGAGGAGGGGGTGGTGGAGAGGCGGGTAGATTTGACCGGAGAGGAAGTGGGCAGGGAGAGTAGGCCAGACACCCCTGTCAATCTGCTCAGGGAAAGGATCCTAGGTCTGCCGCTACCAGAGCCACTGAAGATGTATCTGCTCTACTACCGTCAGAAGTAAGCATGGCAGAGCCTGATACAGCCTCTTAGGGTTTAACCCCTACCAACTCCGAGCCTCTGTCTCTTAACAACATGAAGGAAAAACAAACACACCCTCAAACGCATCAGTTGTGGAGGGAAAACACCTGCATTTTTTGACCAGATTTTTGTCAAGATATGCTCTTAGTATGCAGGTGCTTCACTGTTCACTTCATTTTTCCCCTCCCTCTTGCATTGTAGATGATTCAGTGCCACAGGAACTTAGGGGACAGATTTTGACATTTGTGCATACAGTGAGGTGGGTCTGACAGTAGGAGTTTCACGAGATGGATTTGCAGGCAGCCTCCTTCGATAACCTTTTTCCAGTGATTCTCTGCACATCTAGAAAGATAATACAGACTCTGCTGGGAAAGGATCAGTGTCTTTGTCCCCTTAATCGCAGACAAGCTATTGGCTGCCCAAAGTAGAATTGGAAAATTTCCCTAAGGGACACTGGGGACTCTCAGGCGAGTTCTATTGTTCCTATTTTCAGATATCATGGGCGAGTTCAGCTTGGTCCTAATGGGTTAGATGTCTACAGAGACAGTGAAAACCATGCAGGCTTTAAGTTCTAATGAAGCTCAATGCCACGTTGCCCGTTTTCTCTGAGTTATTGTCAAGACCTGGCATGAGGGTGTTAGAGAACCCTGGATCCAAAGATTCTCAGCTTTACTAATGATGGATCACCCCACAAGTAGTGGACCTACACAGCAGTAATACAAGCCTTTTCATCCCATTACCACTAGTTATTCCTCTAGCAAACACATTTTCCTCTGTCCGTCCAAGAATACCAGGAAATCATATTTTCCCGACCGAACTATAGATACAAAACAAATTCATTCGGTTATGTGCGCAGGTCAACCACATCTCTGTGGCAGTTACAGTGTTTACTTTGTGATTACAGGATGTGTTGCATTTAAGACTTGTGCGATATGTGCATCTGAGTGGTTGGGGGAGGGGTCAACTAATTTCCTCCTGCATTATTAAAAAGATCTTTGAGATTTGCTTGCAGATGAGCAGATAACTTCAGGACAAACTGTGCAGCGGTAACACCAGACTATTCAGTTTGTGCAGCCTAACGTGCGGCTGGGTACCTTTGTCTTGTCGTGGCACCTGCATCATGACATTTAAAAACAAGCGATTTCTGGGGTGGATAAATGACTTGCGTTTTTACAGCTTTGAAAACAGCATGCCCATTTCCACAAGAGCTCCGCCGTGAGCCCCCAGTCACTGTACCCACCTCCCCACAAAAAGACCTCCCCCATCCCCAAATAAAGCATCTTTAAAATTTCATTTGTGTACGTTTATTTACGTCAACCGTACACTCACGTCACTTGTTCAGGACGAATACTGCGGGCGCCGCACCTATAGCTAGCATCTTAGGTGGCACACAGAACTGCTGCCAGCGGAGGCAGCGGCGTGACACTACAGGGCAGGTTGCGGTACGGGCCGCAGGCAAGCAGACATCACTCACATACGTACTATTACCGTAATGGGGGATTTCTGCTAAGTCCCACATCACTGCAGCTGTTCTTTACAGACAGGATAAGGATCAATGCGACAAGAACCACATGCAAGTAGGCAGAAACTTAACACAAACCTCCCAGACACCCACCAGTCACTGAAAATGTGTGATTAACGGAACAGAAGACCGCCCACCATGAGGCAGTGTTGTCCAGCAAATCATCCAAAAACGTTTTTTCCTTGACTGAATTCTTCCCTCGATGTCGATGTTTCCCCAACCCAGTCCACGGGGACCCCGAGACAGTCCCCATTTTTTTGCTACCTCCCAACACACAGGTACCAGATATTCAGTGTTCTTGATTGGCTGGGAGCTAGCAAAAATGTGGACTATCTGGGGGTCCCGAAAAATTGGGTTGGGAAACACTACTCTAAGTGATCCAAGCAGTACAACCAAGTCAGACGGCAGCCATGGGCCCAAGCCTTATTCCAGGAGGAGTCTCACCCGCAGGCTGGAAGAAGCAAACCACTCTTTGGTTTGGAGGGTGGGCTGATAGAGTAGCACGCCACCACATAACCACGACTCACAGATGTATACTGATTTGAACGCACGGACTCAGTGCCAGCTTTATTGGAATACTGTGCTTTACTGCCCAATACAGACTTGGCTTCAAAACAAAAGGCAAATGAAAGAACTTAGAAGTTTAAAAAAAAAATGTAATTCACTTGTTTAATGATTAAAAAAATATTTCTTTGCGACACAGACATACAGATCAGCTCTGTCCCCTCCCCGAAGTACACCGAGCGTGAACTGGGGGGACGTCAGGATTGTGACACAGAACTTATGATGTCAGAGGAGATGAGGTAAATGTTATTGTGAAAAGGAACAAAAAAGGCACGATTTACAAGCAACCATGCCCCATAAATTCACTTAATCATAATAATAACAATAATAATAACAATAATAATATCAACATCAACGACAACAACCATAATTATTATAACAGCATTAGAAAAAAAAATATGCAACAAAAATACAGACGAGATTTTTATCATACAAGACGCAATTCCCTGGGCCTGGCGCCCCGCCCAGGGGGCGCCACATGGCAAAGGGTACTATCTCACCACCAGGCAGGACACACAGAGTTTCGAGGGCCCGATGCAGTCGTCGTGGCAGAAGGCCCCGCAGCCCTGGCACATGATCATTGCCTTGAGCCTGCAGGAGCACTTGAGGGCCACCTCCTCAGCAGTGCCGTCAGCGAAGGCCAGGATGCTGGGGGTGGAGCCTGGGCCAGCACGCTGCCGCAGCTGCAGCACGCCGTCGGTGATGTTGCGTGGGAACCCGCTGCTGTCCACCACAGACACATTGGCCGTGTAGCTGAAGCTGCCACTGCCACCGGGCTGCAGTTTGGGCAGCTTTCCGTACAGCTGTTGCTGCAGGCTAACCTGGAAGGGGAGCGCAGAGGGCGAGGAGTCTGCCGGCCGACCGTACACCTTGCCCTGCTCCTTCTTGGCCATTCGCACGAGGGACATCTCCATGTTGAGCAGTCCCTCCATGGCCCCGCTGCCAAGGTAAGCATTAGCCAGCGGCTCGTTTTTGGTTACAGTTGACATGGAGTTTTTCGCAAGGGCCTGGCATGAGGGACGGACGGCCTCGTTCTTCACTGTGGGCGCCGGCGCCGGTGACAGCTGGGGGTCCAGCTTGGGCCGCCAATCGATTTTAACAGTGGGCACAACCTCAGAGGGGCAGAGGTCACCGTGGGGCGGAGATGGGGTCTCAGCCACAGCTCTGCAGTGGGCTTGGGGCCCTGCACCTCCCACAGATCTCTCGAGAGCGCCACCCTGCGGCGGCTGAGGTCCAGGGTGTTCTTTGACTGCAGTTGGTTCGAAGGGGGTGCTCTGGTTAAAGTCTGAAGCACGCATACAGGACAGAGCCGTGATGACAGGCACTGTCCCCACCCCGCTGAGCTGCTGGTCTTGCAGTTGCCTCGCCTTTGGCAGGGGTGCTGTGCCAAAGCTCCGTCCCTTTCCGGGAGAGGCACAGGCCGTCGGAACCTTGAGGTGACTCTGAGTAAACGATTCCGGCAAGGTTCCCAGAGGACGGGAGTCTGAAGGACCTGTAGACGGACACCTGGACCGGACAGCTGGGGTTCTGGTGGGTCCACCGTGTTGCCGGCTTGGGTCCACCTTGCAGGAACCTTGGAGGGGGGCCGAAGGTGTAGTTGGCCCAGCCGGGAGGCGGTTGATTTCTAGCTTGCTAGCGGAGTGGGACTGGGGTAGGACCTTCTCCAGGGGCAGGCTGCCCTGTAACAACTGGGTGACCAGTGGGTTGTTAGCCTCTACTGAGGATACTGGTCGGGCTGAACCAATGGCTTTTCTAGGGGCGCTAGCAGTGCCAGCTAGCTTCAGCGACACCTTGCAGTTCTCACTGACAGAGACAGGTGCCTTCCCAGGGGTCTTGGCCTCATCCGAGTCTGTCCGTCCCCAAGGATCAACATCACCGCTGGCCTTGGGAGCCACAGGAGAGCTCTGGTTGCTCTCCGCCTGAAGATTAGTAGGAATCATCTCTGGGTTATGGAGACGTAAGGGTGCGGGCTGGCTTGGTGGCAAGATGGCAGTGTGCCGGGGAGGAGTGCTCAGGTGACGGGATGGAGCGGCCGGCTGGCCATGAGCAGCATTCGCAGGATGGACCCAGTTAGATAGCTGGTCACCAGTGGCATCCAGAAGACGGGCCCGGTCCTGGACATTCTTTGGGTTGGGTGGCACGCACCAGTCAGAGTCCTCCTCGTTCACCTCGTTCTCAATGTCCGAGGCAGTCTCAGTCGAGTCACTGTGGGCCCCCGTGTCATCTTCGGTGCCAGCAGGGAGCTGCAGCTCTGGGCTGACACACGGGCTGGTCCCGCAGTCGGGGTGCGGATCCGAACCTGCCGCCACCGCCGGGTTGGGCGCCCGCAGTGTTCCTTCCTCTTCATCCTCAGTCCTCCCGGTACTAAGTGGCTCAGGTGCTTCCTCAGACTCTCTAGGCCCGGGGTTCTGCTGATTCCAGCCCAATACTCTAACTGTGTCCGCACTGTGTGCTACAGAGATAAGCTGCTGATGCTCCCCACTCTGCTCACCTTCCTGGATATGGCCGGGGGACAGAGTCCGTATGGCTTCCATGCCTCGACTCCCAAACCTGGGCAGCGTGTCAGGGATGGAGGTGGGGGCCAGAACAGTCACCTCATTGACGCTAGTCGCTAGACTGACATCGCATCCCGCTATCTGGTCTTCATTCACCCCGCCGCCGCGGTCCTGTTCTTTCGGGTAGTCGTCTACCCCCACTCCCATAACAGACGGTGTCCGAACATCAGGAGTCTGTGTCGGGGTGCTGCCATCCATAGAGACGGCTTCCTCTTCCAAACATTCCTCGGGGGTGCCCTCTGCTAGTGAGTGTGTGCGACCACAGTGCGTGTTAAGCTGTGGCTCTGGATGCGAGTGCGAGAGAGGCTGGGACATCAGATCTACGTCAGGCAGCTGTAGTTGTGCTCCTGTAGGATGAGGGAGCGCAGCCACTCCCGGCTCCTCCGAGGGCCCCCCTCCTCCTCCCGGCTCGATGGGGCCCGGGTGCTCTCTGGCCCTCCGACCGGTACCGCCGCGATCCGGTACTCCAGGACCGCCCCCCGGGCCGCCCCCGCCCGGCCCTGCCCCATCGCCAGTGGCTGCAACAGCAGCAGCGGCCTCACGCTGGGCACGGGCCTGCTGGGCGCGGGCCTTGATGTCAGCCAGGGTGCGGGCGCCGGTGCCCGTGCGCCGGGAGGCCTCGCCAGGGGGCACGATGCGGTGGCAGATCTGGTAGGTTGGCGGACCCTTAACCCAGGGCGGTTTGATTCGGGAGAGCTGAATCTTGGAAAAAGACGACAGAGAGAAACAACGGTAGCTTTTAGAAGGGCGCTCTGCAGTGGATTCCTTGTCGTTAGATATGGGCTGAATTGCTAGCAAAAGAGTAAAGCATTTTATGAAGCGGTTTCTAAAAAGCATACAAACGGTAGCTACAATTTGCATTCAACACATGGGGTGGGGGGTGTTCTTTTACAGCTTCTTTGTAAGATCTCGCCCACCAGTGCAGGGGGACAGTGAAAGATCGCGGTTTCTGCACAGCTGCCTGCTTTAGGCGCAATTTCGACTCCAGCCAAGCGTTAAGGCTTCACACACAACCCAGAAAAACAACTTACAAATGACGACGTCATACCCGGATAGGTGGGACCTTGGGTTCTTCCGCTGTGGGCTGGGGCTTCTCGGAGTGAACACAGTCAATTGTGTTACGAAAGGACTGACGGTCATCGAGACGCGGCCTCTTCTCGGAGAAGCTGCTGTGGGCCTGGGGCTCCTCTGCCCTCCTCTTCTGGTCCTTAACCGGCACAGCAGGGCTGGAGGCAGGGCTGCTGTCCCGGCTGGGGCCCGCCGAGGCGTCGCCACCTGCGCTGGGGGTCCCGAGGTCCAGTGGGCTGGTAGCGGTGGGGACGTCCGAACTGGTGGTGAATGACCCTCGCCTCTCAGATGAGGAGGAGGGCGAGGATGACGATGAGGGGGACGAAGAGTCAGAAGAAGAGGAGGGGACGACAGAGACCTCCGTCGCCTCAGGGAGCAGCCGGGCTGATACTTCGGGCTCGGGTTCGGGGGCCGTGGCCGTGAGGGAAGAGGCCGGGACGGGGTCCGGGACCTCGTGGGGTTCTGCGCCAGAGTCTGTTGGGGGTGTGGCCTCTGCTTGGCTTGCTGTAGCCTCTGAGACCTCAGATGCGGTGGAGGGGGTGGGCGTGGCAGTGGAGACATCGGAGGCTACCAGCTTGTCAGGTGCCCCGGCTGCCGCCGCAGTCACTGCCTTGCACATGGGCCTTCTGGCACGCCGCCTCAGGTCGGCTCGCGAGCGCCGCCGCATGCGCCCATCCCGCCGCCTCCTGCCAACACTTCGCCGTTTGGGTGCCACAGTGACCGTGGCCGCCTCACTGTCCAGAGCAGCGTCCGCCACGGCCCCTCCATCGTCCATCGTCAGTTTGAGGGACTCCTCCCTCGTGAGGCCGGACCTGCGGGCGGCACCGGGTAAGAGCAGGCCCAAAAAGGTCTACCTGCAGGCCTCTGCCTAGCTGCGCATTACTACTAACTATCAGGCTTACATTCCATGCCATCCAAATGAATGTGCAGTGTAAACACCCAGATGCCATTCGCTTCGGTATTGTTTGGCAGTTTTGTGCCAAATGACAAATACCTGCACCAACCTCTGAAATCGAAGTCAGGATACATTTGTATAATTGACTCCAAACTGATTGATCATCCTCTGATTTGCTTCACAACAAACCATTTTCCCTTCCATGAATAATATATCTGTGCCATTTTTACATCACTGTGCGTATTCCTTAGCAAATACTATGGTTTGAAGAAACTAAAGTAAATGACAGAGTGTTAAATATCAGATAAAGCTAAATGACTAATTATGGGATTAATGGCATCAACAGCCTAGAACTACAGTTCTGTGCGATAACTAACCCCCTGAGTCAGAATTAGCCCATATCATATAAACAAGCGAGATCCCATCCTGCTAAGTTTGTGATGGCTACTTACTTCTGGCCATGGTATTCCTCAAAAAACTTCTCCTTCCAGGCCTCCACCTTCTTCTCCTTCTCCATTTCTTGTCGGAAGCGAGCTTGCATCTCATGCGTGAACTCGCCTGTGAAGGTGAAGAGTATTGTGGAAGCTAAGAGGCGACCCCGAACCTCCAGCTGCATTCTATACTTCACGCAGAACCCCGGGTGCCGTCAGACCTCTGCTGGTGCTATCGGCTATGGGAACCGGACTAGATTTAATGCACTGCACTGAACCCAGTCTCTTCACACTAGACAGACCATCTCGCTACCTTACAAGGCCACAAAACCATCAATGACCACTTTTACAGACTTTTAAGCAACGTCCATGTTACCAGGGCGAAGTGACTCAAATCTTGTTTTTTTGCCTTAACGTGACAGATATTTTCAGGGTTGTGTGGACACAGAAATGTGATCCCAGTCAGATTTGAGTGACTTTCTTACATGGTTCTAGATCAGATACCTATCCGATTTGTGCCCATGTAACATGAATGGGAACAGATCAGAATTCTTGTGGTTTTCTGCCTATGCACATGTGCTGAGTGTTTTTGTTGTTGGTGATGCAGATGGCTCATGCAGAAACTTATCAATGTGCACATGCGTGCCATTTTGGAGGACAGACGCACTCACATTACATTAAGTTACGGGTCACTTGTAATTACAAATGAACCATCAAAGTAGACAAACCTCAGCGAATAAAAATCGGAATTGAACAATGTAGCATGTAATATGAAAGCAGCCGTAATGCTTCACCTACACAAAATAGGCAGGATTTTAAAATCTCAAACTGTCAATGACCGGGGAGGTTCATGATTCCCTGTAAAATTCACATTATTACGAAGGCGTAACCAAAATAACCACGCAAAGCGAATAAATTACATCATTCTAATCTCACACAGAAATGGCCACTTTTGATCAATCAGAGCAGAAGCATTTCACACCTATGATGCTTTTGGTGAAACCAGTTTTGAAGTTGAAACACTTCCATAATACCAAATTAGATTTTTGGAGTAATGACAGTTGCAGAATTTCCACTAGAAATGATTCCCATTTTTTGACCATGATAGAGAGCTTGTGTTCTGTTCATGGAATTCCACGTTACCAGAAAGCCAGATGACACAGCAGGAACCCTACAACCGAGTTCATATAACAGGATATTTATAGGAAGGAAATGTCAGGCAAAAGCTAGAATGCAGACAGCTGTACCCCTTTCTGGGATCCAAGCCACATTCTGAGCGAGTCAGACCCGAAGCCTCCTTCCTCACCTTCAGCCAGCCGCTCCTTCCAGCTCTGAGAGGCGTGGGTAAAAAATTCGTTGTTGAGCGCTGAGCTGCTGAGACGAGCCATGCCATCAGCTCCAACCTGGGCAGGGCGAGAGAGGCATCCATGCCAAGCACATTAATGCTGGTCGAGGTCAACCTCAAACTGAGGGACGGACGAGCAGACCCACCTGGCGGTCCACTTCCGGCAGGAGCTGGAGCAACTGCTGCTGGGAGTGGGGGGGAAAGGTGGCGAAAGTGCGCGTATTGATGAGGGCGCGGATGTTGGTGTTCACGAGGATAGAGCCGGGTGTCTCGAAGTCCACCTCCACTCCTCGGCTTCTCTTCATGGGCCCTGGAAAGGATGTGGGGAAAACAGCCGTGTCAGAGGCTCCCTAATGCGCGAGATACCAAACCAGGCAATATCCCAATGCATAGCAACACGGTTGTGGGAGTTTTACATAAAAATGTTCTGAGGGCTGAAAGATTCAGAAAGAGAGCCAATCAAATTGTAGAGGAGGTGGGACCAAAAGATCTGATTCGTTGGTCCGGCCTCCTCTAGTTGCTTGGACCCAACAACCGTACGATCTGATTCATTCTCTATTTGAACCAATCATTATTCCTTCTGCCCTCAGAACATTTTCTGAGTAAGTAAAACTCCCATAACCTAGTGACGCTGAAGGGGGTCTGACGTGAGAATAAGGCGTCTGCGCCGCAGAGCTCAGAGGAAGGAGGTGATTACATGAGAGAGGAAGATGCAACAAACGAGCAGCTGCTCAAACATTCACAGGCTGTGGCTTACAGGTAGGAACATGCAGCGGTGTTCTGGCTGTCTGAGAACAATGGATGGGCAAGGAAGAGGATGGAGCATACAACACATCCACCTTCACAAAACGGAGAATCACCTGCTACCTCTTGTGTCAACCTAAATTTTACCTAAACTAGCCGAAGAAACAAGTCAACGTGAAAGAGCCCTTGCCTGGGATTTTGCAGGATTAGGAGCACCTATTGGTGCTTTTCCACTGACACCAAGAACCAAGTCCGAGCCATACTGTAAACTGGCTCTTTTACAGTGCAAAGTATGTGAACTGTACCCGAACCATATCAGAGCTGTAATAGTGCTGGCAAAAAGCGTGACCAAGGCCAGCTGCATGTGTCACCACCATCTGATTGGTCGAAATGCATGGAGAAACCAGTGTTCCTGTATGCCAGTGGAAAATCATCATATGCAGAAGCAGAAAATGTGTTTTGATAGGCAGGACTTCTGATGTAGGATCAATAATGTCAATCAATCTGCCTAGTTGTGCAAAACCAGAGGTGCTGTAGACATTAGCGAATAAGCAAAATAAATGCATTTTTAAGGAGTCGATCGATTCATCCAGCAACCTTATTCATGACTTGTGCACCAGAACAACAACGACAAAAATACAAACAGCCAGGAGGTCTGACCATCTTTACATTAATTGTCTAGCAGCAGTGGTACTGTCAGAGAGATAAACAGGACGCGGCATTAACCTGGTGGGACGTGCTCGCCGTTGACTTTGAGAGGCGTGAGGACGACTCGTGGCATCATCACAGATTTCTTCCTCTGTCTACCAGACTGAAAGAGAGATGATCATTTTCACACCCGTGTGGCACTGGAACAGTGGCGGAGGCAGGAAGCGGTGCTGACAACACAGCAGATCCTCTACACCCGCGTGAGGCGGGGGCGGGGGCGGGCTCACCTGTGAGGAGCGGCTCAGCCGGGGCTGCGGCTCTGTGGAGCAGGAGGCGCTGGAGGATGTCTCGTCTACGGAGGCTGCGGCCAGGGAGGAAGTGAGAAGACAGTGACCGTCACACACTACAGGTAAGTGTTGTAATAATCTGAAGTTTTACTCAAGCTGATTTTAAGCCTCGACCTGAGGTCACATTCACTTCTGCACCTCTGGGATCATAATAATAAATTTGATTTGACCCCCTGCCTTCCAAAACCTGTTCTGTTCCCTGTTGAATATTAGGAAAGGCAATATTCACTCATTCTGGGGAGAAACAGCACATACCTGCATTGGGCCATCAGCAGTAATGGAGCATAAAATCTACCACATCAGCTTTACTGTAATCATAACCATGAAGCTCATTAAGTTTAGAAAGTGTTTTTGCTGGATACTGCTTTTGAAAAACAGATAAACAATTATACCTGGTCTAGAATGTAGTGACTTGCTAACAGGATAAACTCTAAGGGACAGCCTAAGCATCGAAAGGGCCCTTTATCTCACATGGCTCCACCCCTCCCACTGTAATCCACCAATCTAGAAGTAAGCACCATCATTCTCCCCGCTGGCCCCCGCCGTTTCCGTGGAGTCGCAGCTCTCCTGCTCGGCGGCTTCCCCAGCCCCCGCAGCCGTTCCCGCTCCCGCTGCCGACGCCTCCACCGGTTCTGGTCCAGCTGGCCCTTTTGTCCACTGGAGGGCGTTCTTCTGTAAGGCGCGGGAGGGATGCGGTGAACTCACAGTCAAACAGCCCACGTCTGGACACATCCTGTCCCTTGGTCTACGCCAGCGCCCAAGGCAACACCACACAGTGCAAGTCCATTTTTAACCACCTGAATGCTTTAAAAAAAAATTGTTCTATTGTACAACATTTACACTTAATATATTTAGCAGACACTCGTATCCAAAATGACACACATTTTTGAGAAAGTAGAGCAGGCTGTCCCTGGAGCGACTGGAGGTTAGGGCCTTGCCAAGCCTGGGATTCGAACCAGCGACTTTCTAATCACAGGCACAGTATCCTAATCCATGTGCCAACCCTTTAGCTAAGCTTAAGTCTGCAGCAGTTCAGGCCAATATCTGCTAGCCAAAACTCCATGAAAGGTATGATACAAGAACAGTGTCGAAAAACAAAACCCAGTAGGCAGGGTTTGGACTGGCTGTAAGGATCAGAACAGCTCTGACTCCATTCCGGACTCTGCACCATCTTTAAGTGTCACGGTCATATGACAGAAACACTGCCTCTAAACAGGGATACACCCAAATAATCTGATCGACAGAATGAGGAGGAGTTGTATGTAAGAATCTCATTAAAAAAAAAACACCCCGCAATCTGCTAGTACCCTGCCCATGACCCTGGGTAGGAGGCAGTTCAACCAGAAGATGGCAGCACCTTGAGTGTGAATAGGCTCATTCGTCCCGGCAGCTTGAAGAAGATGCTGTTTTTGACTCTGTCGCCACGGACCTGGGAATGCAACATGGTCACCAGGCAGGCCAGGGGGGCCGTGCCGCTGTTGGTAGAGAAGGGGGGGGCAGCAGTGAAGGAGAAAGGAGTTTATGATTAGATGCATGGGTTTTTAAACATCGCCTGGACTGCTTTTCAGCGTTAGCCTGTTATTTGTTAAATCCCTGAAGCTTACCTCCTTTATAATGCAGTGGTAGGGAAGGCAGCAGATGCGATAAACATGTTGGAAAAACAGGGAGAAGTAGTTAACACTCATGGCAATAATGGTGGTTGACTTCAAGGAGAAAAGAGCACAATAAAAATGGATGGAGCTGCCGTGGCCTGGGCCCTTCCCAGCGGATTCAGGGAATAATATAAAGCAGTGTTTCCCAACCTGGGAGGGAGCAAAAACATGGACTGTCTGTGGGTCCCTGAGGACCGGATTTGGAAGCACTGATATAAAGGGACTAATATAGCGAATGTGTGACAAGTGCTCAGAAAAAAAGGTTTTACCGCATTTCCTTGAGGCCCTTGGTCTGAATGACATGCAGTATCTGTTTGGGTGTCATGGGGGCGTCTGAAAAATTCTCCAACACCTGT
>JAODJW010000127.1:27046129-27068784 GCA_026777045.1 Hyperopisus bebe | reverse complement strand
GGGGGTGTCACACTTTCACAATTTAATTAAATGCAAAATATACGAATCAAGGAAATTGACACATGCTGTGAAAAAAGACCAACACTAATTGTCAAAACTGTTTTCCTGAATTCTTAATGAGGAAGCGGACAGACAGGCGGGTACGGACATGGGAAGCCAACACCCACCGTGTCGGAAACCTCCGTGAAGCGTGCTCTCGCTGCCACCCCAGCTTCCCAGAGCTGTATTTTTAGCACCGGATTGCAATGACGCCTGTTTATCAGACCCCATGTCTGCAGCGTTGGGTAGCAGCTCTTTTACTAAGGAAACCAGGAACGCAAAGGCTTCCAGTTACACCCCAGGAAGCGGGAGCCACAGGGGCCACATTTGCAGGGACCCCAGCGGCACAGATTCGGCTCGGCGCCCACGGCGGCGCACCCTTCGGGCCGCATGCACACCAATCCCGCAGTTAACGACAGGGACTCCCAAGATGAGATGCAGAACAGTGTAACCATGACAACTGCATGCAGCTGCCTGGCTTTACCTGATTGGGGTGGAAGGCTGAAACAATTATCTCTCAGTAAAAGCTGTCAAGGGGCAAAAACAGGACAACAATAACATCCAGCACCAAAGACGCCCGCAGTAGCTCAATTACTACCAGTATTCAGCAGCTTAGAAGAAACGTTTATCCATTTCACTGCATGTGGATATTTGGGCTTCCCAAACACACATAACCCAAAACCAAAGGTCACCGCCTCGAAATGACGAAATGCAAAAGGCAGACACTGACTGGACTACACTTTCATAATGCTTCCTGGCTGCACCATTTCCTCCCAGACCAAGGACACGCACAAACAGGAAATGATTTTTTCCCCAATGCAGAGTTAAGGCGATCACAAGCAAGAAAGGCATGTGTGCCAGCGGAAAGGGGGCTGGACCAAAGCTTGAGAGAGAAAAGAAGCCCTTCAGGGACAAAAGCAGGACAGACAGCGGAGAAGCAGATAAAAGATGGGCAGTGTGAGGCCAGCACAGTCCACGGCTGCATAAGGTCAACCCTCAACGCATCCGAACGTAGTTCAGTTTTCTTTGGTTCCAGACCCACATCCCTTTTGCCACAATCCGAGTAAAGGCCCAACGAGCCATTTATACGGCAGTTCTCTGCTTTTCACACCAGCAGAAGCCAAGACCTTCCCTGTGCTGGTTAAACACTCAAAGGGCGTGGGGGGACACAGGCATCCTGCCGCGGTGACGACAGATGTTATGAGAGTGTGGTGGGAGAGACAGTCTGGGGGCAGAACGAGGAGTCAGGCAGCAGAAGCTAAGCGGTCTCCTAGGAGCTCACACTCACGCACACACACACACACACACACACACACGTGCACACACACACACACACACACTCTACCATGGAAGGAAGCAGCCAGGCCGGTGGGCGCCCCGGCATGCAGGGTAGCTTCCGAGAGTCACTCAGCTCCTCCACTCATGACTCCCCTTTGCTCACCCCATACTGACAGACTCTCTCAGGCACAACTCCAGGGATCTCGGCTCCTGGGCCCGGTGGTCCGGCGCTCCCGGGAGCCACACAGCCTAATGCGACGTCAGCCGTACCACGACACAGCCGGCCAACAATCCTCAGCTCAGGCCTAAACAGAGCAGACACACCCCCCCCATGCGTTTGCCGGCTCCAGCGACCTGCTCACACGTGGCTCCATCACTTGCAAGCGAAACAAGCTGTCGAGAAGCTTAATGCGCTATCTGACCACCTGCCAAAGGCAAGGGGGTAAGACTGGCACTCCTATCAGCCCACAACCTTTTGCCACATTCAGACCAGGCAACCCTCCCAGGGTTGGGATGACAGGTGGGGCATTCAGCCAGGATGGCTGGCCAGGACATCCTTTTCAAAAAGGACACCCCCTCCCCCTCACGGAATTGCCAATCATAATATAAATCCAGCATTTAAATATACTGAGCCATTAAAGAATATTTACTGGGAATGCAAGGGGCACCTGTACCCAGACAGGCCTGGGCATATTTTTACAGACCACCCCCCCCCCCATCCAGATCAGTGTGTGAAGACTTGCAGCCACCCAAAAAGAACATCCTCTGCAGCTGGGGTGGATTTCGATGCACCGTTTAAATGAATGGCATGAAGACCATCGAGAGATTAAGTTTTGCAGAAAACTGCTACCAAGCTTTTAGCAAATTGATTCACTTACACGTTCGAGTATGCCAATATAGTGATGTCACCACAAAATAAGCAAATTAAAAATCACAAACCTATGCAGTGGCATAACAGCCCCCTAAACGAATTCTACATCTAGGGCTGCATGATATCACATCATGATACAATCATGCTAGATTTACTGTACTATAGACACACACACAACTTGGTAAGTAGATTAGCAGTATGCCTAAGATGTCAATGCGATGTGTATTGTGACGCCCAAAGTTAGGAAACTGTAAATTTGGCGTCCCTACCTTTATTACATTTGATTAGAGAAGCACGCCACATACTACTGCTTTGGTAGTATGTGGGATGCTACAGCTGCAGTGAGGAGAACACTATCCTCAGAAACTGTCCACTAAATTGAGAGGGCCGGGCCTAAACTCACCCCTTGTGAACAGGATCATGGACAGAAAGGCCTGTCAGTTTGCATTGGCACCTATAACTCCAGCACCATCACAGTAAGCATGGAAGTGCATAAGGGCTGCGTTCTCAGCCCTCTGCTCTTTACCCTACTCAGCCACGACTGCAGAATGAAGTTAGGCTCCAAACACATCATCAAATTTGCAGACGGCACAACAGCGGTGGGCCTCATTGACAATAATTATGTCTCACCGTACATGGAGGAAGTGACAAGACTTGCTGCCTGGTGTAAATGCAATAATCACTTTCTTAACATTCGTAAGAGAAAAGAGAACTCACTACAGGAAAAACACTGTCCACCCACCTCGCACCACTGACGGTGCCGCTGTAGAGAGGGTCAAAAGCACAAAAATCCTGGGTGTCCACATCACTTACACCCTTACTTGGTCCCTAAACACAGCCTCCCTTGCCAACACATATTCAAGGAACAAAACAGAGCAAGGCTCCCCTCTCCAAACCTCACAACTTCCTATAGGGGAACCATTGAAAGCCTGCTGTCCAGCTGCATTACTATCTGGTATGGGAACAGCAAGGTTTCAAACTGCAACACACTGCGGCGGATAGTGAGGGCTGGGGAAAGTCATTGGGGTGCCCGCACCTCTCCTGAAGGTCATTTACCATGACTGCTGCCTTCGAAGAGCTAGCAAACATCGTGGAAGACCAATTCTACCCACTATATGGACTTTTTTTTCTCTCTTGCCATCTGGCAAAAGGTATCAAAGTATTCATGCTGGTTCCTCCAGAATGTGCAACAGCTTCATACAGGTAATCAGAATTCGTAATTCTAATTTGAAAGGGGAGATATTGTGGGTAAACAAAGGTTTTATAGAAATGTCAGTGGTCTGGAGGTACTCTCTGCAGTTTAAAGTCCGACATTCATTAAAGATAAGGATACGCTAAATTTATACAGATTACTAATTTGGGGCGTCATAATGCGCCTCTAATATTTTAGGTGTACTACTAATCTGCTTACCGAATTGTGGGCATAGGTAAAAGTCCAAAACCACACCGAAAACCTGGCATCTTCACAAATGTTTACACCCATCGTCTGAAGCCCTGGTGATTATTGCGCACGCGCCACATAATAAGGACGTGATATCATGGAGCCCTAATCATACCAAACATACTTGATTAAACTACATCCAAACATAGCTCAATTTTCCTTGGTTGCAAACCCACATCCTTTTGCCACAACCCGGGTGCTGTAGCCAGAGTACCTCCATACCACCTGAGAACACTTTGGAAAGGCAGACACCCCCAGAACCCCCATGCATAGCTTTCTGGTGCCCACACACAGTTGCACAAACACCGGCAGGCAAGCAGCTGCATGCCCAAATGTGCAGCGCAAACCAGCAGGGGGGCAATTTTGAATTAATCTGAAACATGCACGTTTGAAGCACGCATGATGTTGACGAGCTTCCCTTCTCTGGAAGTTCAGATCAAAATGATGGCTCATCCCCAACCTCACACAACCAATAGTGCCAGCAGCATCTGGACGGAAAAAGTCCCAACTGGGAAGCCAGAAAGGGATACGCGCATCTTTTATTATGGTGAGCATGTTGTAATCACGCTAGAACCTTTGGAGTTCTTTGCTCCATTTCTTCCTACAGCTCAGCACGACACAGGAAAGGAAAGGAAAACAAAGCTGGAAAGGGATCATGAGCTCTGCTGGAGACAATATACATTCAAACGTGGAATGCAATTGCAACATCTTGCATGCAACCATAAATGAACATTTAAGGCATACCCAACCTTTGGAGGAGGCAGACCTGAAGAGGGGGTCAACCTCCAAATTTAAGACAGCAACATCACAGGCAACATCACAGTTCTATACTGCACATGGGTTCTATTCTGCACAATCAGACAAGTAGACCTGGGACAGAGAAGAAGAGGATCGAGGACCACAACGTCCCAGCTTCACAGCCCTCAAAATGCCTTACTGCTGCTGATACTTATCCAGAAGGGAACTGAATGAACGCTCACTACACTGAGAGCTGAAACGTAAACTAGCTACATTTAGTCACATTAATGGAAGTATATACAATATTCACCTCACATTTCTTACATGTCGCTTTTCCATTTTTTGAGGTAAAACTGTCAAAAATTTGCTTCTCAATATTTCCTCAAAATAGTGCAGATACAATTCTGCAGATAATGCAAATGTAATGTCATTAAATAAAGCCACATCTTTAGTTTATTAGTTATAATGTTGAGTGCAAAAATCTGTGAAAGAGGCTAGGATTTAGAATAGCATTTTATTTAGATGGACACGTGTACATTTATACTGTGCATGCATACTTTTGTTGGAATGCAAGTAACCCTTCTAGTCTAGTGACCAAACAAAAAGAAACTTTCAGAAGAAAGACAGACACTCACGGAACCCAACAAGGACCCCATCCTATATATTTTACCTGTATCATTTGGGGTAAATACTTTACATCGCTTTCTAAATGAATGTTAAACTGTTGAGGAAAAAAATTGTATTGACGACGAATTAAGGGAGCAACCGGGGAGAAAGACCTGACTGCTTGAAAATGACCAAAAAATTAAGCAAAATGGCGGAGTCGGACAAATTAAACGTTGATTCTATAATACAGTGTCTATAATACGTTTAATCTCTAGAGGTACTCTACTTGCAAAGTAATGTTACAAACATAGGCTGATTTGAGCTATTCTAAATAAGGATGCCTACTGAATTGCTCACGAGACCTCCGCACAACTAGTGGCTACTCGGATAAATATATTGTAGACATGTCTAAAATCATTAGCCCTCTGATGTCAGTATATTTGAATACGAATAATACACTTTCCAAAAATGACCAATAAATATCACAGCTTCACAACGTCCCACGGAACTGAATGAAAGCTCAGTAGCTTCACTGGATACGGTTCAGTTTCATCAACAAATGCATGATGCAACCATGCTGTAGATCCAAAAGCTAGATTTTCTTTTTAATTCATACATGCACGTGTGAAGGATGCCTGGTGGGTGCAGCTCCATGCACGATCGAGAAGCCTGCACAGCCCACCTCTCTCCAGCTGGGCACACTCCTGAACTGCAGTCTCCAACCACACTGGAGCACACCCACTCAAGGCCAAAACAGTGGCTCGAGACGTCAGAGGAGTGAACGGCAGGAAGATGCTGGTAGTGATTTTAAACCCCAACTCTTGCCAATTAGTAACCCTCTGAGCCCACAAAGTGCTCTCCAGATGAGAAGGAGCTTGAAAGCAGAGAGGCAACCACCAGACAGCCTGTGCGATGATCTGAACCTCAATGGTGAAACAAGAGCCCGTCCTTCCACTAGACCTTTCACGTCTCCAGTGATTCCCAAAAATCCCCAAAGCCTGCATTGTTTCAAATCCAAAAAAAACCCTAGCAGAATCTTCTGGGGCAGTGCTTAGATCTCCAGAAAAATACACACCTCCCCTCGGAATACAGTTCTGGATTAAACGCCTCCACAAACACCAGACAAACACACACACACACACGGGGCACTACACTTTCTTTTTTCAACCATGGCTTGATCCTCTGCAGCAGAACTGAAATTGTCATCAGCAAGTTCCAAATCTGGACAAAAGGCTACCAGACCAGCTGGACAACATGCAAACACACATGCATACACATGCCTGTACAAGTAGACATGGCTGCACCCCAGCAGCTAAATACTGAAGCCTTTGGTGGAAACAAGAGGCTTGAAGACTCAAATGGAAACTTGGGCATTACCCTGTGGGGGACAATTCCTCCTATCATTCTTCCTTAAGCTTAAACAAGCTCATCATTAAGATAGTGAACCTCAAGTTTGGGCCTGACACTACCTGGGTGCACAAGTGAATACAGAACTGGACTGGACTGCAGAAGAAAGTCCGAATGGATACACTACGCAGTCATATGCACACATACCACATCGAGAGAAGACGCTCCCTGCGCCATTTTTGTAAAACTGTTTCCCCCACAGACCCAGCAACTTGAACCAGAATTCATAGCCAATGTCTGGGCCTCCACCCAGTTTCGGTTCATGAGAGAGTCAAGGAGGGAAATGTGTCCAAGCCACAATGACTCAAGAGCCGGACAGCGTGGGGGACTTTCGAGATGCGAATCAGCCCCTAGTGGGACAGTAAGTGAAGCACCACTCTTGACAGCAGCCTAGGCATGCTTTTTTTAAACCAGCAAACAGAAGGTATCTAGTTCAATTCCCAGGAGGGCAGCTGCTATTGAAACCCAGAAATAAAATGCACAACAACCACTTCCATCCACTTATGAAAAAGATACTGAGTCTCGGTCACCAGTCTGACTAAGACGAAAACCTGCAACCTTGCGGTGACAGGGCAGGCTCTCAAACCACACGGCCAATGAGCTGACAGAAAATCTCCAGTTTCACTGAGAGCTCACACAGCCGCTCACCAGTCGGAAAACACCGCTCACTCGAACGGGGAGGACAAGCCCCGAACAGCACCCCAGCACTAACATGGCCAAACAACGCAAGCAGGGCTGAGGGCATAACACACGCAAATGAGAGGTATGGTCTCCAGAGATGTGACAAAAAAAAATTACGCGGAATAAAACCTTCAAAATAATAAACTGCGAGAGAGTTAATCCATGTCCCTGAGCAGGACCATCTGCCAACAGCTTTGATGTCATCGCGGTCATAACCAAACGGAAGCAATGTCCCCATAAAAGCGACAAGCACCCCGCCTTATACCACAAATTGGCTGTCAAGAGGTTGACATTATGAGACAATGTCAGATCACGGTGCGCTGGGATTCTTTAGGATGGCCAACAACCCCCAGGATTCTGAAAAAGTGGGTTCAACGACCTCAAGGTGCTATTAGCTACGTATATTCAGTGTGGAATGAGCGATCCATCTATTTTTTCCAAGCTCCCCCATCCTTCTGGATAGGGGAAGCTTTACAGAATTGCTCGGGTTAAACCGCCAGGGACAGAATACCCAGAAACCCTAAGGCCATTGCTTTTTGGGAGATTTATACCCTAATAGTCTGCACATCTGCCATCTGTAAAGGACTTGCCAAGCTAACTTACTGATTTGGGCAGAAACTTATTGTGTCGGGGGCCAAGGGTCTATTTTAACAAATAAGCTGACACGTATGCGTGTGCAGCATTGGCGGACAGCCGACCCAGCCGACTACCAAAACACGTAGCCCATCCTGACAATAGCGCTACATAAACAGCTAGCTAGCCGGCTAACTAGGCCTCTTTCACAAAAAAAGGGTCATCCGACGCTGACAACATCACCACCACCGCGGCTAAATGGCTGCGTTAGAGGCCGGCAGTGAATAGCGACCCGGCCGAGCGACGTCCCAAAAGATAACATTTTCTAACATTATTGTTAACACCCATTGCGGATGCTAGCACGAACCTGCATACGCCAGCCTGCTAGCTAACAAAGGGTCAAACTGCTAGCTAGGTGCGTACATTACGCGCAACGCAGCCCACACCGCATTTGCAAACTAGAAGCTTCTATAAAATAAAGCCAACCCGTCTGCTGAAGTAACACGCCGCCGCCGCGAATTTCTACATAAGCGCGTTATTTCCCCGTTTTCCAGAAACCCGCCCGGATAAAGGAGACAGGATGGTACTTAGGGTACTCCCTGTAGCTACAAGGCCAGCCCCGAACAAAACGCCCCAGAGCCGGCGCACCTTTGTTAGACGGCCGCCCCGTCCGGCCCGGACTACCCGCGGGTGTCGGAGGCGCCCGAACCACGATCCTCGCGCCCGTCGGGGCCGCGTCTTACCATGCGCGCTGCCTCGGCCCACGTGCGCTCCTTCTTTCTCTTCTGTTTGTCCTTCATTTCCTTCGCTCTTTTCCCCCCTCTCTCCTCCGTCTTGGAACCTGTTTACGAAAAAGCTGCGCGATTCAGAGAGCGCCTACAGGCTAATACCCTCTGTCTTCTTTCGCCTCCCTTTTCCGCTCGCACAGAACAAAAAAAATGCGTGTCCTCCTTCGTCGTGTGTTCAAAAGGCGCTTCCGTAGCGCATTAACGTGCCCGTCGCTCCTCGTCGGCTCCTCTTTGTAACGCTAGATAGTAAAGAGGCACAGGGCGCAGAGACGAGCCCCAGCAGCTACAGACGCTTGTGGCATACTGCAGGAAATCCTCACTTTGGAATGCAAGGAGGCGAGAGCATAACAACGGGGTCAAAGGTCACACACACTGCAGGAATGCAACACAAAACAACTCTTCCCCCATCCCCCTCTCTAAAAGGCAACGCCACGGCGGAGCTTCTCCGACCGAGAGGACGCCATTGTGGCTCAGAAACTACGATCGCCGGGGGAGGACACGTCCGAGAGCCTAAATGTCGCCCGATTCGCTACCCATTTACTCCCTTCTTGCCTTTTAGGGAAAGAAGAAATGGCGCTTTCCAGTGTATCGTCCAAATGTTTATGCCGACGATATTCTATATTATGTGCATAACACGTCCAGATATTAACTGAATTAACACTAGAGACAATATGATATTGGATAGATCTTAGTATTTCATTCAACATAAACCGATTTGACATTAAACATATATTAGACAGCGTATACCAAATATACAATTTATACGTTGAAATATGTGTTTATGGTCTCATTTTGACGAATATTCTTTATCTGCTAGCAGATATACATAATTCGAATGTTTTGTAACATAAATTAATCGAAGGAATACAAATTTGAACACAGGATGTTGTTGCTAGTAGTAGGCAAAATACCCTTGACAAATTTAAGCAACCCCACCTAGTGGCGAGCGCATGGAACATTTTATTTTTGTCATATCCTGAGAGCTGAAACGTAAACTAGCTACATTAAATTCCATTAATGGAAGTATATGCAATACATTCACCTCACATGTTTCTTGCACGTTGTGCCCTTTTCCATTTCTTAAACATTTTCAACACATGAGATAAAGCTGTCATGTAACAATTTGCTTCTCAAAATTTCTTCAAAAATAGTGCTGATACAGTTTTGCAGATAACAATACAAATATAACGTCATTAAATCACGTCTTTAGTTTAATAGTTATAATGTTGAGTGTAAAAATCTGGGAAAGGCTGGAAATCAGACTAGCATTTTATTTAGAAGACGCGTCTACATTTACGGCGTGCATACATACTGTTGTTGGAATTTAAGTAACCTTTCTGCTTTAGGGACCGAACAAAAAGGGACTTTCAGAAGAAGAAAGAAAAATAAAAAAATTCGTGGAATCCGACAAGGACCCCATCCTATATATTTTACCTGTATCATTGGGAGTAAATAGTTGACACTGATTTCTAAATTAAAGTTATTGATAAATTATGTTTCAATATGATTCACTTCTGTATGTATACTCTGCTAACAATGTAATGTTACAAACATAGGCTGATTTGAGCTATTCTAAATAAGGATGCCTACTGAAGAGTCCACTGCACAACTAGTGGCTACTCAGATAAATACATTGTAATATAAAATCGTTAGCTTTTTGATGTCGCTCTCATAGTATATTTGAATACCAATAATGTTCCTAAAAATATCAATAAACTATGGATAAAAATGGGGAAAAAACTTTTTATGTAATGAACGTTTTTTTTTTTTTAAAAAAAAAGAAAAACGCAAGAAGCTGAACTCATGCACATCTACTGATGATGTTAGTACATTTATAAATTGCATATGTATACCAATATTTTTAGATTTTAATATGATTTTCACTTGCATTGGTGACTGTCTTTAACATCCTTTTAGGTCAGGCTTTTACCGCTTAACCATTTGGGTTACTAATGATGCTGTAGTTACTACCACTGGTTAGTGGTTGGCTATAGGCTTTATTCAATTAAAACACAAAATAAATAGGCCTACGTATGTTTTAATTGCATACACTGTCGACCCGCATAGTTGAAAAAAATATCTCTATGACCTTTTAGTTCAAATAAACAAACTATTACATACTGTGTAAAATGTAACACTTTCCACTTCTTCGTTTTCGTTTTGTGAACGGCTTTGTGTTTAACGCACAAGGATGAGAAAATCGTTCTGTTTGTTGATGTAAGAACAAAATCGTTAACTTCATACCCATGAATGCCTGAACTTAGCTACTAGCATCTTATTTTCTATTCACATCACGTGAATTAATTAGATGTTTTATTTTCTCTGAATTGATTATATATTCTGTCGGATTAATTTGTAGTTAGTGTGAAGAGATATGGATGTATCTGGCGTGACAGTTACATGAGTGCACTATTTGATCGGCTATGGTTTTTTGGATTTGGCTACTACGAAATAACCAAACTGGAGCCCTTAAAACTTCACTCGACAGACTGCAGTGAGTAAAACAAATCATTGTTAATTACCATGTTGCATTGCATCACTTTTTCTACTTACACTAATTTATAGTCTACTGATGTCGAAGAAACAACGGTTGAGTGTACTGCCTTTTGAAATCATCCTTCTTTCTCACTAATCCGCCACTATAGGTTTTTCAGAGGAGTATAAGTTAGCATGTTGGAAACAGCAAGATTCAGTGTGGTCTCCATTCAGTTTATGGTCAGTCTCCTCCCAGTCCTCAAAGCATTTTATTTGATCCAGGACATGCACCACTACGATTTAAACCTTTCTACTTTCAGCAGTTTTATAAATATCCGCTTACTTCCGTTTGCTCACGTTAATATATAGTCTCTCAATGACATACTGACCTTATTTTTTAACTTTTGTGTGTTTTAGTATTTATTTCATAATTAATTATTTTAATTAAATGACACGGAGTTTTCGTTATCACTCTTGCTTCAGGATAAAAGAGCACTTGAGAAGAAATATTTGTATAAATTGAATGTTGCAATGTCTTTTAATATAATGACTCTTTAATGCTTCATAAACATGTGTGTTGTTTGGGCGATAAAGCGTCTTAAAAAAAAAATCAATGCGATGTAAACAAACTATGTCACTCTTACCAAAGTTTGTCCAGTAGAAGGGAAGAGAATGTAAACGCTAAAAAATGTCTCAGAGGACCACGCCCGAAAAGCACTGGGCGGGAGCTAAATTAGTTCTGTTTACACTGCAGTAGAGGGTGGATGGTAGCGGGTCTGCTCATAAGCTTCAATTAGTCATTTGCGAAGAGCATCAGGGATTTTTTTTACAGAAACAAATCAGCGCGTGCAAAAAACAGTCTGGGTAGCGAATTAATTATTATTATTAAACTAGGGGTCAGGTTAAAGTTTCCGCTATACCATACGACTTTATGTATTCAACCGGATGTGAAAAAAACAATGCACAAGAAAGAAAAAAATCATGTATCGAAATTGTTTGCTCTCACTGCCCCCACCCCCCACTTACCCAATGGATCAGAAAGACAGCAGACCAGACCGCCAGTGGTCTCTGGGGTGAGACCTCTGTCAGTCAGGAGATAAGAACAAGATGTGGCAGAACTGCCATATGACCAGTGTGATAGCTGTCGTGTGTGACAAGGCTGGGAGCAGCACAGTGCCTTTTCATCTCTTTCATGGGAAAACTGCTGGTGGGAGAGCTGGGGAGTGGGCAGGCGAGAAGAACTGAAGGGGGAACTGAGATGATGCTGGAGGCTGTAGTAGAAGGACAGTCCATTTCCAGATTTCCAGTAGATCCAGGCTGAGCAAGGAGACCACCAGTTCTCAAAAATCTCTCTATAGTGGGCACATTATTGGGCTCTGGGAGTACTACCAGTACTTTGCATAGCATACTTGCTTTGAAACAAATCTGGCACCCAAAAGTTTGTGGGCGGAGGGTGGGGATGTGCACACAATAACTGCCGCAATCAAACAGAGCCTTCTGACCACAAAGTCTATGAGGGCAGTAAACAAGGAGAGGCAGCGAGGAGAAGAACAAAAACAGTCATTCCCCTTCTTCTCATCTCTGTATCTATTTTGCCATTGTGCTCTTTATTTTTGACTCCTCGGTGGTTTAAACAATTTGGCATCACTGATGTGGGTCTGGCAGACACATCACATTAAGGAATTCAGACACGTGGCTAAAACATGTTTGCATTCATGCATGGTGCCTAGTAGTGAACCAGTGAACAAATCACAATAGTGAACATTTATGAACTGAGTGGTAAAGCTATAAAGGGAGTGGAATGGGATGAAAAGTGAGCTGAATAAGTATGATAGGGCTACACTGTGGATGGGATGCCAGTCCATCACTAGGAATATGCATGCCCACACTCATACAATATGGGCAATTTAGAAACACAAATCAGCCTAACTGCATGTCTTTGGACTGCGGCAGGAAACCAAAGCAACACGCAGTGAACATGCAAGCACATGCAGAACAGGAACTCTGATTGTATAGGAGGCATGAGGCAATAGTGTTGCTCACGGTGCCAATCTGAATAAGTAAGGAGAGCAGGTGCATGTAGAATGTCTGAACAAATTATGAAATCAGTTTGCTTGCACGATCAATTGCTTCTGCTTGTACTTTTACGCTGGGACAGTACCGGTCCTAGCCGGTGTGGCGCCCTAGGCGAGCATCACCGCCAGCGCCCCCCCGCTTGAGGCAAAGTTATGTGTAAAAGTGCTTTCTGTGTCTAAAATTGGAACTTATACAACCGTGGACAATAGCACACCAACGCTGTCATGTTTCAGTCTGTTACTGAATTTAAACTAAACGTACATATATACACACAAACCACCAATACAATTGTAAAAAAAAAGTCAATAAAAGACATATAAGAGATTATCTAGATTATGGTTAACTGTGACTGGGAACCCGTGATTGGCCAAAAATAAGAAATATAAATAGAGCAACTGGTATATTTAAGAGATAGTGATGCATTGCTTATACATAACAAATATTAATAGTAATTTATTAATTATAAAATATAGTTACTTCTACTCTCAGCCCAAGTATCGGACATTGATGAACGGATATGGCTTAATGTCTTGATAAATTACGTTTCTATGTAAAATAACTGCTTGATCAAAATTATATTTTTCTAGCGGATGGGGGTGGAGCTTGCATGTTCACCTCGTGTCGGGTTTCCTCTGGGTACACCGTCAGGGTGTAACCCTGCCTGGGATAGGCTCGAGAACATTAAAAAATATATAAGCGTATTAATAGTACCTGGATTATAATGTCTGTACAGGAAATTCATATTTACTAGCTTGTTGCTGTTAACTGTACATATATTTTTTGCTTATTAAGTTTCTACCGTGGCTATAAGCTCTTCAAAGTGTTTTGCACAGATGTCGATTTTTAAAAACAGCCGATATGGTAGGAAACTATTACACATGTATATACAAGTCATTTAAGTAGTAATTTTCAAAATATATATAGCATCATCAGTGATTAATCTTTATAATTATAATCGAAATTAATATTTCACTAATAAAATAATTTTTAAAATTCGTTACACTCAATTTACATGCATATCAAAATATTTACTAGTTTAAGGCTACTTTAAAATATAAAATTTTTAAAGAAGTTTGGGTCACATAGGTTAGGGGAGTTCGAAGCTTCTTCAAATGTATTGTCAACCATTTTTCACAAAAATATTCCATAGAAAAATACAATTAATGTATTCTATTTTGGCTATAACGAAATTGTGTATCGTAGGATCAAATATACTAATTTGACTAAACTGCAATCGAGAATGGTCATGATTTATTGGCGTAAAAACTATACAAATGGAAAGGATGAACTCCCTCGCTAAATGAAATAGGGGTCTGCTTCTCTCCACACTAACCCCTTCTAAACTATCACACATATAGGCCACCGCGAATAAAAGCGCGCGTGGAGGGGGATGGGGAAACGCGAGGAAACGCGCCGATGTGCCCTGGAAGTGATTCTTTCGCCCCAAAATAGGTGAAAAGGGACCACCACAGAGAACCGCCCGTGGATCCCACGGCGATCCATGTCCCTAAAGCCGGATGACACCAACCAGAATCCGGAAACATATGCTCTTTTGGCTCAATATTTTTGAAAGCCCCCTTAGGAAACATGTTAACATGTAACTGAGTCTTGATTTTTACTAAAATAGTTACTAAAATAGCGTACTTATTTTAACATGTGATGCTCTATCCAATATTACGATATATTTTTGTTTTTTGTTGCATAAGTACTTTTGCTTTTTAGACATTTTTTTTAAATTGAAGTATCGATTATATATTTCTTTTTTAAAGTGTATATGTATGTTTATATATTTTCGATTATTTTAATATAATATAGAATAATAGACCAACTACATAGCCTACAATTCAATGTTTCAAAATAAAATGAATAAAGAGTATCAACTGTAATTACAAATATTTAAACTTTATTTTAAATTGCAATCTCCAATTATTATATATGAAATATAAATAAAAGAAATATATTTAAATTTTACCAGATTTTTCATGGCCGTATCAATCTAGATGACCCTAATAAATAAGTGATAAAATAAACATTAATCTTTCTATTAATGCATGAAACACAGATTTTTGGTGTCAAAACATGAAGGAAAACACCACTGATGAGTATATAGGCTAAATTTGAATTAATATATTTGATTAAACAAATCCTACGGTTAATATATACATTATTTTGTATATATACACTTTCTTCTATAGATAATACGTTTTTCATATTAAGCCAATGAAGTTTTATTTGATATAAGGTACTGGGCGGCATAACGTTTTGTCAGCCTATGCTTATTATATAGGCCTACACGCTTATGACTTTGCTCACTTTTTATAACGCATGTAATTAATAATAATAGGTACTTAGTACAGATAATACTGCGTTGTGTGTAGGGTCTTGCCAGCTGTAATTTAAAAAAAAAAGTTTACACACCCGAGTAAAAAAAAAGAAAAAAAAGAAAAAAAGTTTGTGAAAGTGACGTGACGTCACACTCCCACAATGCTCGCGCCCCCTAACTCTAGCTCTGCAGCCAGAGGAGACAGAAACAGTCAGGCCCCGAAAAATAAAAAAAATATAGAAAAAATTGGAAAAAATAATAAAACAACAAATCCGAGACAAAACGACAGCATAAGGTTCCGAGGGTACTCCCACGGTAGGTTTGCACTGGGTCAGAGTGGAATGATACCGGGGTTCCTTCGGTAATTGACCTGTGAGTTGCTGGAAACTTTTTGGTGGATTGCTGTTCATTTTTGCGAGTCCTTTTAACGTAGTTCCACTTCTCAGCGCTTATGTATTTTTATTACGACCGTGTCAGTAATACTGAAATGCGTTTCCGTTATGGATCGATTATTTATTGTTGGTTACCCGGTATTACTGTATTAAATGTTTAGGATTGCTTTTTATATGTATTATTTTGTGATTTTTGTAGAAGCATTACTAGCGTCGAGGAATTTTAATCATTAATTAACTTAATCTCACCATTGCCCTTAAATAGATTGCGGATATGCGAGATTTAACTTCCAAACAAACTGGTAACAGCTTTTGCAGGGGGTTCCTTGCACCTACAGAATTTTAAGCGATGGGGTATATTTTTAAGGAGACCATGCCATTAGCACAAGCCATATGCGGACGTAAATGAGTACATTTCGTGGTTAGCTTGCGTAATTTATTCTGGACGATTAAAACATAAGAGAAATTTTTGTGCTTGCTGGTTTTTGGTGCATCATTTTGTACTTCCCTACTGCGTACTTAAGAAATTCAGCAAAGTAAACCAAAATCTTATCTATGAATTTTGCGTGTTTCCTACTGTTCCCTAGAACTACGGTCTGTCAGTTGTTGTTCTAGTTGTGAGTGGTTCAGCTTGTTCTTGGGCGGGCTGTTTTGCGACGAGGTTCCTCGTTTCTCACTATCTTTACTTAAAAGATAAAAGTATTTCGAGTGCTTTTTTGTTTCCGCTCATTTGTATGCTTGTGCCTCGATATGTGAGGTATACAGATCACTTTTTCCACCTTAGAAATACCCACTAAATGCATTCGCTTCTGACAAGTAAGTTTTGCAAAACTTTCATTCTATACTGCCCGTATGAAGAGGGTAAAGAAAAACCCAATTAGGCCCGTGTGACGATCCAAATTAAGTAGTTGCCTCCAAACAAAATGTACATCAACCTTCAAAAGATGTTTTAGAAAAGCCTAGTCTGACTTAAATCTAAAATCGATTATAACGTTAATGCAAGACACAAATGATTTACCCAAATTCCGTTCACAATTTCTATGCCAAACATAGATTACATGCGCTGCGCTAACCTTTGTATTTTTAAAACCCCTTAAAGTAGTGTTGCAAATCTTTTAACGAAAGTAGACTAATTGCGCGCAACTGCGCCTAGCTCGGGGTTTTACCTGAATGGTAATTAAACCTCAAAGTGTGCAGACTGCACCTACAAGCGCTCAGTCTCACCGAGGGGCTGTAAATCATCTGTACCTTATACCCCCTGCTACATTAAGCATTTAATTTGAAAGTTATGGTTAGCGATTAGCAGCAGGTACGACGATGGCAAAAGCTGAATTGTAGTGCATTCCCTATTTGGTATACGGATTATGATTTAAAATATACAAAAAATAAATCGAATATCATTGATCATCTACGAAAATTATGCCAGTAAGAATGAGATGAATAGATCGATACATATTTTACACCTTTTCTATGCTTTTAGTCAGTTTTACCTGTAGTATCGTTCTCCAGCTGTTTGCATGTCTGCCTTCACAAATGAGCACGTCCAGTATTTACCTAAACTCTTACATTTTCTTCCTGCCTTGTTACTGATTGTTATCGCTATGTTTTCTAGCCTTTCAGTTTAAATGTGCAGCTGGGCTTGGAATAAATTAACTTCAATTCTATTGTGGAAGAACGTTTTTACAGGAACTATTTGAGGAAGGTGTGAACGGCACAGCTAGCTATGAATAAACTGTGAAAATGATTTGACATGACATTTGGACAGGTGCAGACTTCTGGGAGGGAAGGCTAAGTTGTATAACACTCATTTCCCCCCCTTTGTCTTAAACACATGCCTTCCCACCCTTTGTGAGCCCCCTGTAGCTTGTTCATCCTGCTAAGTGATGGACTGTGTTCCCATCCTCTGTATACACCATCTCGTGCTCTTAGCTTTCAGCGATTGCCTTTGCGTCATTTTGACCCAAATTGGATAAGTGAAAATGGATGGTTTATTTACTTAGAGGGAAAAGGAGAACAGTATGCTTTAAAAAAAAATTACACCACAGTTTTGTATGCAGTTTAAACCTCTAAAAATAACCTGTGCCATATTTGTTGATACTTTGATTTTAAAGCTTCTTTTATGTTACTGACATAACCTGATTGGTTTGTATATTATACAATTTTTGGCAGCCACATTTCTAAAACGCTGCTCTTGTTTTAAGATAGAGATCAGCTTATATGTCATACAAAATGTCTGAAATATGATCAGCATACAGTCTGGTTAGTTGCATTTGTCATGGTTCCCTGATGCATTTAAATTCCCTTTAGTAACACTTTTTGCTTTGCAGTACATATTCTTCCAAGTATACCATAATTACCCACAAGCCCCAGGGATTACATACAGATCTGGAGTTCACACTACAATTGCTGGCTCCGTTATTAATTTGAAGTCCTTCCTCTGGCTTTATTCAGCAGTGAGCTTGATGCATGATTAGGGATTTTTTTGCCATTGAGGCAAGCAGGTGTATCTGTTGGCTTGGTGTTAGTGAAGTAGACTGCAGGGGGAGCTGTTGGACCCTCAGGATACAGAAGAGGCATCCTTTGTTGAGTAAGACGACTGCTCTTACACAACAGCCTGGCGGAACACCGTCAGCCCACAGAGTCACTGAATGTCACTGTACGGTTTTCGTCACATACACATACCTAGATTAAAAGGCTAAGCTGGCAACTTAGTGGTTAATGAAATGAGGACAGGTATTTTGGCACAGGGGGGGCGTCAGTTTGATAAAAGCCAGTGAAACATTTTAAGGTTTTGTGTGCTTTTAACCCAAACAGAAATTTAGGTACATGACTGACAGGTTGATATATAAGTGTGTGATTGTAAGTTATTGAAATAAACTAAATAGGACTAATGCTATTTTCTCACTGATTTGCTGAATAATCAGTGTAAATACACATTTATTTACTGTATATAAAAATGGTGGAAGTTCCCCATCATTTTCAGTACTGATTCTCTCTCACAAAGAATGTCATGCTATGCTGAATTAGTTCTGTGAATGGTCAGATTAAGCTGAAATAGGAAGCTGATTCAAGAAAACAGTGTTATCTAGTGGTTCCCCCAGGCTGGGGCTTCTGTATGCATGTTATGGGTAATGATTTCTGTGCTGGTGTGCTGCAGTGTTTTAAAGCATAGATTTAGTAGCTGACCTCACTGGGGGAAATCCTGCCACATCGCATTTCCTCATTACTCTCAAAAAATAATAGCAAGCCTTAAACCAGGGTTCCCCCATTCCCGTCTCGGAGGGCAGAATCCAACATAGTTACCAGATATCCCTGCTCAAACACACCTTAATCAGTGAATTACCTGGGTCGGTAAGTGTGTTTGAGCAGGGATATCTGCCAACTGTGTTGGATTCTGGCCCTCGAGGACTGGATTTGGGGAACCTAACCGTAAACTATGTGTCTGGTTTAACACTGTTGGATTCCACGGGTTGTAGACTGTAGAAACTAGGACGGCTTGATTATGGCAAAAATCATAATCATGCTTATTCAACATGATTACTCATTGAGTTTGGAGATATCGTGCATTTATTGAACTTGAAAATGTCCCCTTTTAGCAGTGGATTTCCTTGAAATCTAAACATAATGAAACAGAAACAAATGGGTTGGAAAGGGGTGTGCACAAGGCCAAACGGTAGCATCATTATGAAACAAAATGTGACACAATCATTTTATCTCGATTATTGCTTGGAAGGCAAAATTGTAATTGAAATTAAAATTCAATTAATCGCCCAGCCCAAGTAGAAACTGTAAGCTACTGTCTGTAAGTCACAGCACGGGAAAGATGACATGAAATTCTTCTTTGTTAGTGAGTACATAATAAGTCAGGTTAGCTTTTAAATAGCTAACACTGGAACTACGAAGAACAAATGATGAATTTTCCCTTTAAATATTCAGCTTTCTGTTTTACAGCTTTTACACACTGTCCAAATTCTGTCTGTCGTGTATTATCTAGTGGTGATTTGGAAGGTAGGAGCAGAACACATAACAGACAATAGCAAAGGACATGGTGGCTGAAGTTAGTGTCCAACTTTTTATTGAAATGGTTTTAATAACCAGGAATTACAGCTTATGCCCTTTAGCTAGTATTAAAGTAACAGATAAGCAGTTTGTGAATTCAGTAATACACCTTATTGTATATTACTACATTACTAAATGTCTTTGTTATGTGACAAGAATATTATAACAGTAGGGCTGTTTGGGGACCTACTCTGAAAAAAATATAGAACGTAGCCAGTAAGATTTTTATTTTGATTTTGATTAGCATCATGTACCAGTGCTATGTGTAATAGACAGTAGTGTGCTTTGGGATTTTAAAAATTGATCGCTTGCAGGTGTAGCAAGTGCATGATAATGTCCGTTGTAATAAATTTACAAAGGATTAAAGTTATGAAATGGCATTAGATCTCCAGCTGCAAAATTATGAAAAAGTAAAAAAATGTTCAATGATAAATGACACTTAAATGCAGTGGAAGTTCTTGTACACGTTAAGTAATAAGATGAATACTCAGTAAATGCTCTTAACATAGTGAGTTGTTTGTATGTTTTACGACCATCTTGCTAGCAAACATCTTAGACCATCTGTGCCATTACACAGTGTTTTTGCCGCCTTAAGAAAGCTATAGCCTCCCTTTGACCCCATAATTGGTGGATGGTCAATCGGTCAATCGTAACACAGTATGATTAATGGCCTAATTCCTGTATCACACCTAACACAAATCTCAGTTGTAAAGCAATTATAATTCTGTATATGCAGAAAACAATAAAACATAATCTCCGACCTCCTGTTTAGAAGCCCAAGTAAATCCTCCACAGCGGAATGTGAATCTGGAGTGTGACCCACCTCTGGTGGGGTGATCTACCCCGCAACATGAACTTTGTCACATTACACCTGTGTTGTGGGGTGTGTCTGTGTTACACTCACGCGTGATTATGCGTGGGGCATGTACCATTTATGGAATAAATCCATAAACGGAAACAGTTCAGTTTAACCTGAATCTGGAGTGTGATCTGTTGCAGCACATTACGGTCGTAGTCACACAATTCAACAATTAAAACTGAGTTTTAATAATGGTTATACAGACCCTTGTGTGTTTTAGGTCAAAATCAGAAGAATTCAGCTATACATTTATAATGAACTATAATCATTCCATTCAGTGTAATGGGTAATTTGAGTGATTTTATTAAAATTGCTCTTGTACCAACAATAGTACATGAACTATTACACTGTATGGAGAATAGGTTCAGTTGGTCTCATCCTAGTTTTTCACTGCAATTGAGCATGCAGCTCTGAATGACCCAGAGATGGCATTGTGTAAAAAAAATGTGAAAATAATGAAAATGTATACAATTACTGTTTGACTCTCCTTGTGGAGCAAACAACGTCTAATATTTCAATGGTCTGTCGTTAGATACACCACCGTAAAATAAGCTCTTTTTAATTTAGGTCACAAAGTTATGACATAGAGATGGTACCGATCTGATCCACTATCGGTATCGGGCCAATACTGGCAAAAAATGCTGGGATCGAGGGCGGGAGAGTAAGAAGCCAATCTGATTTTTCATTAGGGATTGGTTTTGTTTGAAATATCTTGAAAATGCTTGTAGCCTTAGCACTAAACACCGTAACCAGTAGTGATAGTATATCAGTAATACATAATGTTAGTTAGTGTAAGTAGATACTCTTTAATATTAAAAGTCTTGGCTTGGGTACCGTGCATTTTTGTCTTGGCAACAAGTCTTACTCATGTATTAGCTGACTATGTGTCTGTGGAATCTCAGGCTTTTCGGGGTAATTTTAAAGTTTTCAGTGCTGTTCATTTTGCCTTGTTAATAATGAATCCAAAACTTAGTGCTCCCAGTGTGTACAGTAGTAAGGACATTATTTAAATGGTTTGATTATTATATGACAAGGTCCTTATAGAATATGACAAAGTAATTAGCAAGGTGTACTTTACACTGAACACAGCAAAGTTTATATAGTCTTCAGACTTGTATTCTTTCTAAAGTTTGGGTAATTACTACTTACAAGTTCTATATGTGCTTTGTCAGATATTTTGTACTGGAGACGTGTACCTTTTGACAGGAAATGGTTAGTTAGGGTGGGGGTACCATGATATGATTGATGATTGAATTCTTTATTATATTTAATTTGGCAACAGAATACACAATTTGCGCTTTTAAGAAATATTTCTGTTCTTTTTTTTGTGAAAGTTGCTACTGAATAAAACAGGCGCAGACTTGTGTAAATCCTATTGGCCATAGATTTCTCCCTGTAGCCAAGTGCCATAGCTTTTGTTTCAACAGAATGACCGTTATAATTTCCAGTTCTTAGCATCCTTAAACAATGCAGCTACAACACTGAATGCAGATACTTTGCCATGTTAATTGAAATATATTGATACAAATATCACATATAATACTTAGTAGTTGATAAATAGTGAAAAAGTATTGGATTGAAATCAGTATCTGCAGATACTCAAAATTTTTATAATGGGATTAGACCAGAACAAATGACGTTGTGCCGTTTTCAGACACCTGACATTTATTATGTTTTTCTTTTTTTGTGTTGCAGTTTCCTGTCAACCATGCTGTTTACCATTATCAATTGTTTCTTATCCATGTAGCCTAGATATCCTTTTGTAACAGTTATAACCCCCAGCAAAAAACATCTAGCATGTTACTATTGTCATGTAATCGTAATGGTGATGGTAGGGACTTCAAAGAAAGAAATGCGAGCTAAAATAGTGAGGATATGTATTTGTAATCTCCCATGCAGAACTGCAGGATGCCCAGAAGCAGACCCCTCGCCCCAGAAGTGGTCACCATGGGAACCGGCTGACAGTCAAAACCTCGTTCCCATGGTCATTTGAAAGGTAACCTTCCGGCCTATTTCCTATGTCCTTTGATTCCAGGAAATCCCTTGCAT
>JAODJW010000127.1:27007705-27046029 GCA_026777045.1 Hyperopisus bebe | reverse complement strand
CTCGTTCCCATGGTCATTTGAAAGGTAACCTTCCGGCCTATTTCCTATGTCCTTTGATTCCAGGAAATCCCTTGCATTTTCTCCTCGTGTAATATGGGTTTCCTCTGATTACTCTATTTTTTTCTCCTCGCAGTTCAAAGCAAATTCATATTCTGAATTCCGTACCGTATCCTAATTTCATTGTTTTAGTGGTGTGCATTTATTTCTGTGTCCATGGGCCCCCTTCCCCGCTAAACCATAACAAACATCTTACATGAGTTACATGAGATTCACTCTCTGATAGCACTGGATTCACTGCCCATCAATGAAACGGGCCAGACTTGACTCTCCTGTTTACGCCGCTAAAAAAAATGCCTTAGGTTTATGGTTAGCCATTCTCTAGTGCTGACTGAAGGCTAGCACCCAACTACTGTATCACAAATACATATGGTGTGAGCAGATTTGGCTCTATTATATTCTTATGTTAACATTTCTTGTGTTACGAATGGTCTGAACCGTTCTAATAAAGAGCAAATGACAAGGCTGTGCATGTTGGTTTACAGATTTGAATAGCAAAGGCCCCTGTGCAGACCCTGCTACGATTGGACATTTACCTTGTCTGGCCCTGCTTTGCCCAGCGACTGACCAGTCACGGCCAGGAAGGCAGTCAAGCTCCGCCTACCTCTCCATGGCAACGAAACCTTAGGGCTGCCATGGCAGCAGCCACCGCCGATGTCCCATGCCAAACTGCCCCAGTAAGCCCCGAGAACCAGGACCTACAAAACAGAACCGCCGCTACCTTTAGCGCCGCCCTGCTGGCAGAGCAGCCACGCCTGGAGCTGAGGGGAGAAGCCGAGAGTGAAGGGGAGCTGTGGAAGGGGCTCGGTAGGAACCAGTCCCCGCTGTGTCTCCTGGGCTCGCAGGATAAGCTCTGCCTTCAGACCTACTGCCAGAGCGGTGAGAAGGCCTTTCACTGCTCCCAGCCACACTGTGCCAAGGCCTTCGTCTCCAAGTACAAGCTGCTCCGGTAGGCATCCCACACAGGGCATTAGCTCATAACCCAAGGTAGCATGTAGCATAGGGATGCACTGTGATGAAGGATAAATAGCTACACTGGGCTAAAATAAAAATATGATAGATAAGCATCACAGTGCTAAGAAACAGGTTAAACGTGATGCATCATCCATAACTGCTGTTTTATTTCGGGGGTGGGGGGTAGGCTCGAGATCATCATAGGGCGGGAATGGGATGGGATGCCGGCCTGTCAAGGGGCATGTACTCACACACACATGGAGTCACACCCCTACAGGCAATGTAATGACTTCACTTAAAATGCTGGAGTTTTTCTGGCCCATCTGAAGTAAACTTGCTAGTACCGGGAAGAACAAACTACATGCACCCAGTGTAAAGGCTGAGTTCGAACCCACAGCCCTGAAGACACGATACTGACCATCGGGAATCCGTTTCCTCCACTCAGACACATGGCCACGCACTCCCAGCAGAAGACTCATCAGTGCTCCTTCTGCGAGAAGATGTTCCACCGCAAAGACCACCTGAAGAACCACCTGCAGACCCACGATCCCAACAAGGAGGCCTTTCGGTGCGAGGAGTGCGGCAAGCGCTACCACACCAAGCTGGGCTACCGCCGGCACGCCGCCATGCACTCGGCCGCCAGCGGAGACCTCACCTGCAAGGTCCGTCAGCGCCGCCTAACCCTGGGGGGAGCATTAGGTTTGCCAAGGTTTTATCAGAAGTGGTTTGGTCACCTTGCTTTTTGCTGGGTTCTTATTCTAGGCACATAGTGCTTGACTAGGCAGCCCATTGACTCTCGTTCAAGATAACTTGTTAAGAATTAAGTTACTGTTGCCTACACTGTGTAGGATGTTTGTCGGCTCTTTGTGTTTCTGCGGGTGTCGGTCTGTCTCCGGCTGGATTCATTGTGTCGAACGTGAATCCGGATCCTAGTGGCGTCGCGGTTCCTTTAACCGCTGTGCCTCCCACCTCTCACCAGGTGTGCCTGCTGGGCTGTGAGAGCACAGCGGCGCTTCTGGAGCACCTGAGGGGTCACTCGGGCAAGCCTCCGGTGGCGGGGGTGACCCGCGAGCGCCGCCACCCCTGCGCCCACTGCGACCGCCGCTTCTACACGCGCAAGGATGTGCGGCGTCACCTGGTGGTCCACACCGGCCGCAAGGACTTCCTGTGTCCGCACTGCGCCCAGCGCTTCGGTCGGAAGGACCACCTGACGCGGCACGCCAAGAAGAGCCACCCGCAGGAGCCGTTGGAGGGTAAGGCTGAGCTGACCCCGCCCCCGAATGCGGTTAAGGAGGAGCTCAGCCATCTGTCATGCGGGGGCCCCCCCAGGGTCCATCCAGGGAACAAGCCCTTTGCAGGGGTTTTTCCTGTTGGCCTGTATGACCCACATCTCCAGCCAGCCCATACTTCACCAGCATGCCGGCCAGGGATGGGCCGCCATTTGGAACCACCGTGTGGTCCTCCTCACCCTCCAACCCAGCTGGCCTTGCCTGTCCCTCTATCTCATCACCAACACCATCAACACCACCTGCAGCAGCAGCAGCAGCATCACCCCCCACCGCTCCCTCCTTCTTCCAAGTACCAGCCTGGATCTACCTCATCCTACCTCAAGATGGAGATGGAGAGCTTTCTGATGGACCTGCAGAGCGGCCTGCCCCTGCCGACACTGCCCGAGCCCCAGGCTCTGCCTCCAGCCCCTCCCCATATCCTGCCCGGCGACGAGTCGGAGTCCCTGTGTGGCGACGTCCTCTTGCCCAAGGGTCCGGCTGAGTCCTTGTGCGGTTCTAGCATGGACTTCTCCCACCTGCTGGGCTTCCTGCCTCTTAACCTGCCGCCCTACAGCACCCCCATCGGTGCAGGCGGCCTGGTGATGGGCTACCCGGCCACTTCCTCATCATCCTCCACCTCATCCTCCTCATCTTCCTCTCATGTGGCCGAGACCCTGGGCACACCCCTCGCCTCCGCCCAGGTTCCACATCAGGAATCGCTGTCCTCATTGCCCTTGGGGTTCAGCTCCTCCCTCAGTACCAGCACTCTCCCCCGCTTCCATCAGGCCTTCCAGTGAGGACCTCTGTCCAGCCCTAGACTTCCAGGCCTCAGAACTTTACAGCTTACAGAGGTCCAGGTGAAAGGGCTTAGAAGGTCTGAATCCTGCCAGATACAGAGCTCTATAAACTCTTGCCCCAAAAAACAGTAACGCTGTGTCTGTATGTAGGAGATAGTACCATAGTGACTGGAAGCATGATGCTTAGGAACGAAAAGTCAAAGATTAATTTAGATATTGCTCAGAATGATTAGTTTGTAGTGGATCAACGTCACTTACCTCACCCACGTGGGAAGTTTAACAGGCTAAGCCAGATGGTGAAGTTATGGGGTCAAAAGTTCTACACGGGATGTACAGTGAACTTGTGTGAAGAAGGAGATTGCCTGCAGCTGTGATTTATGAAGACCTCAAGGGCTCGTGGCTGAAGTGTTTCTTCCCACGCCAAACAAACAAATCCTGAGAGGTGGATAGTTTAAGTCCAGAAAGTTACAAGATTTTATTTCAACCAACCAGTTGAGTACAAAGATTCACAGTCACAGAGTACCCAGCTGGTTGGCTGAAACAAAATCTTGGTCTGGACTTCTACTTTCTGGACCTGAACTGCCCACCTCTGAAAATCGTAAAAGAGAACTCGGTGCCCCCTTTGTGTTTTGGGGTTTATGGCTACCTACCTACAATCGTACGAACAGTTGTACAGATAGCAGTCTAGTTTGCCTCAGGTTCTTCAGAGGACATGTGAGATAATCTGCCTCAAAGGAAAGCTACAGAGATTCCCCCTGAGCCGTTTCCGGCACGAGCCGGAGTCAAGGTGAGGCCAGCAGAGGCTTTTGGGGTGGGACTCCCACCCAAAGAAGCACTTTCAACACCGCATGCACTTCTCCCCAACAGAGATTAAAAACACACAAATCAGCTCTTAGAATGGATTCTACATCCCTCATACATCTTGCAGCACTTGCTCGCAAAGTCGTGCCGCTGAGGCATCGCGAGGCGTCCATCCTGTGTGACTCGCCCAGCGACCTCTAAACGGATCAAGCGGTATGTTAGCAGCAGCCACCTGACATATGTGAATAATGTCAGGCTATTCGAGCAGAGATCCTGTGAAGGAATATTACTGCAGTGTGTGAAAGATTTGAAAAAGTTATTAAATCTGCTTCCGCTTCTGTTTAGTGGTAGATGTACTGAAGTGAATGACTAGTGGTAAATTGTTTGGGGGAGGGTGGACATTTGTTTTGTTTTTTTTTTTAAACCCCAGATATCATTTGATACAATACTAAACTGTTCCCATTCCTCCACCCCTAACCTCAGTCATCCTCTAAAACGCCATAGCTGCCCCACTGCCTAGGTTGTGTCTGATGGGCCCTGTTGTTTTAACCTTTTTGAATTAATTAAAACTGGTCCCCAGTGCAGATCCCTGGGGTAAGTTTAGCTAAAAGCTGACTGTCAGCACACACTACAGGCTCAGGGGCTGAAGGATTAGCCGTCGCGTGCTAAGACCCAGTTGGGGTTTTGGAGCTAAGCTTCCGGAATTGTGTTCCGGAGCATGGTGAGCGAAGACAGCCCAGTCAAACCACACTGTATGGATTCTGGCAGCTCCTGGACCGCATGAACAAAATGAGGACGAGCATGCGAATGCCCCAGCTTGCCCTTTTTTTTTCGGTATTGAATGTCCTTTTAAAACCAGAGGGACAATCAGGAACATATCAAAGGATGCACAAAATCTAAGCTGCTGACCCAGTTCTTATCAGGATCTCCAAGGAAACGTTTGCGATAGTGCTCTTCAATACGGCGAAGTAACGAATTCACTGGTTGGAAAAAGTAAGTCCTTCTAATGAACAGGGATGGATGATTTTAGTGACATAAGTTGTCTGCATGTGAAATTCAACTGGATGAACGTTCGCCCTCATCTCCATGTGCCTCAGCCTTCCACACAGGCGGAGTGGATTCTGAATGTTCTCTACCGCCAGTCCATATGTGACTTGTTTTGGGGATTAGAAAAAAAAAAAGTTATGGAGTGAAATGGGATCGTTGTTATAGTGACGTTCAAAACGAACAGCTCCGAGTAAAACCAACAGGGATTGTTGCGCGTCGTCTTACAATGTGCGTTTTCTGTTCAAGAAACCTTTAAAACAACACATCACCTCATTGTTCTCAGCAGAAATCCAGGGAGGAGAGCCAGACCCCGGCACCCCATATTCCCCCATACTGCCTCACCTTTTACTGTAGCTATAGTAACAATAAAAGCTGGAAAGGAGGGCCAGAGTGTCACTACAGATGACATCGTCACCTAGCTGTAGCCTATTGGCTTTGCATATCTGGCTTGACCTTTGAACCCAACGATGATGTGCTCCTGGGTGATACCTCATGTGGGGTGTCTCTGAGAATCAGGCTCTGTCCTGCTCAAAGAAAGGAAGGCAAAAAAGGGAAGAAGGATGAAAGGGTGATGAGGTGCCTCCCTGGCTTTCTGAGAGCCCCTGTGTTATGCTAGCACTTTTAAACCGTGTACAGAGTAGTTATTCCAGCTGAATGCAATCAGCCCTCAGAGGATCTCCCTGTGGTACTGGCCTGTTTACTGTGGTATGAGGCCCTGTTTACTACGGTCGGGAGACCTCCCCTGACTGCATTCTTTATCATTTCGTATGTTTGTGCCATCGGTTTAATGTTGTGTAGGTTTTATGCATATCTAAGTGTTTTGTTTTTTTGTTGTTTTTATAGAATGACAGTATTTTTTTAGGGCATGTCCCTATTGCTGGAGAACATTTGACATTATAAGAAAGTCCATTTAAACAGGAATAAACTCCCTCCCTCCTATACAGTCACTGATCCTTATCATTTGCCCCTCTTAGTACTGATGTAACGCATCAATAATGCTTTCTTTGCCCACAGGAGGTTCTTTCCACCACTTTCCCTCATCAGCCCTGTGTTCATAGGCTGTGGGGTTTCTATTGCAGATCCACACCTTTCATCGATTGGGCGAGAAACTGTCTCACCTGTTTCAGATATAAACACACCATGTACTGGTGTATTTATAGGTAAACATAACACCAGTAACAAGCAGGGGACTGGTCCTGTGCAGCTATCAGCACAGTACTTGAAGCATCCTGGTAAATTCATTGGCTTTTTCTTTTTAAAGCACACTCTTCATACAGTAAGCTCGCCTTTATTACCCCAGTACCGTCCCACCAGTGGCACATTGGTGGTCTGCAGACGCTCCCCGGTGCCACAGGTAGACCGCTGCACCACACTGGAACACAAGCAGCATATAGCAGAGGGTTGCCAGATCTGGTCTTTCCCTTTTGCTCTCCCACGAGTTCGAGTCAATCTGTTAATGACAGTATTAATGACTAATTGCTGGAAGATTACCATTAGGGGACTGGGGTGCAGCCAATTGCTGCATGTACATAATTTCCAGCTCCCTTTCAATTGCATTTGACCTCCATGCTTGGCGAAATTTGATCAGGTGACCTAAGCCCTTAAATGGAAATAAGGCTCTCTAGGGCCAGAATTACCAAGTACCCCATCCCCGGCCGCCCCCACCCACACAGCTTCTCTATCTTAACTCAGCGTTTGCATTCCAAACCCCTTTGTTTGAGTAACATAAACCGTCCTACCTACCTTTTGTTGCTAACACTAAGAGAACAATAACTGGAACAAAAAAAGAGAATGTTAACCAGGTTCTGTCCTGTACTTCTGTATGGGCTTTTAGCTACAGGGAAGGGCTGTACAAAGGCACTTCAGTGGCAAAGTGTCTGCTTTTTACGTTATGATTTTCAAAAGTCTCATTTAAAAGACTGCACAACCTGACAGATTTTTACGCTTGTGGTTTCAACCGGTATATTGAACTACAGTGCAGATTTGTTGTACTTTTGATTTGTAATGCAGTATGTTATTAAAGTGATTAAAGGAAGAATCCACCATTAAACTCAACTGAATCTCCATCTCCTTAATGTTTAAACTGATCCACACGTGTTAAAATGTAACTATTAAGGTTCATAGTGCATAAACTGGACACGGGGGACTGTAAAATCAGCAGTCGTAATTAAAAGTCAATGGGGGGACCTTGCTATTATACCTTTGAGTAACACACTGACCCACAATTGTTTAGGAAAATTTGTGAATTGATTAGCCAACACAAACATATCAATGAATATGTTCGTAAAGTCTGATTATATTTGAATATATCTCCAGGAAGACTGCAGGTGTCAGACTTTTATATATAGCTACTTTCCCCCATATTCAGGCAATATTCTGCAATGATTGAAGAGTAAGTCATATAAAATCTAGAAATAGGAGAGACTAGAATGAGAACTGCAATGCACAGAATGCACCAGGAAGTGGTTGCGGTGCCCTCTATGATTTTCAGGTGCATGGATTCTCAATTTTCTACACTAGCTCTGCTGCTTCTCAGTCTATACCTTGATTTAGGAAAATGGTTCCAGTTCCTGCATTCTGCATAGATACAACTGACAACAGCATAAGTGATGAATACAGACATAATGAAAAGAAGAAAATCCATTAGAAGCTGAAGGTAGTAATAATGGAACACACAGATCAATGCCATCAGTTAGTGTTTATAGGTTATCATGCAGCGAAATTTGCCTAAAAATTGATCAACTTGCATCCTAAAAGAGGCTTTGGAGTAGCAGGCACTACAAACCACAATTTCTTTTTGTGGAATCTCTTAAGGTGATGACACATGGCAACCTTTTGAGCAAAGTCGTCGGGCAATTGCCAGCCAGGTGAGACAAAGGGCAACTCACCTGGATCTGGATGATCATGAAATCTGCCCACTGCTGATCAGTTTTTTTTTTGCATTGAAATTTGTAACCCAATATCAATGGTAAAGCTCCCAAGCAACATTTGTCAGCAACACTGCCCGGCAACATTGCTCAAAAAACTGTCCTGTGTATTGTCACCCTGAGTCTCATACCTATGGAAGCTCTCCTTTCCACACCAGTACAATGGCAGGAAATACAAAACTGACTTATGGGTGCCATCAGCTTATTCAGCATCGAACCTTAATCATGCAGGATGAAATTTTTTTAAAAATCAGATCTCAATAAAACATTAAAAAGCATAGTTATTCATGCATGTTCCCTCAAATTGATATCAGAGAAAAATTGTCCAGAATACCAGCATTATGTATAAAAGAAAATTCCAAAACTCTAGTTGATAGTATAAGTATAGTATAGTTGTCAATTAACCAGTACTCTAATTCAACCAGCACCCAGTCTCCACCCCCTCTGACTCCTGCTCTGAAAAGTGACTCAAATCAACTGAAAAGGCTTGATGCAATTGTCTGGGTTACAGTGGCTGTCCTTTATATTCTTTTTTTAGACATTTATTCCCTTAGAGGCCACTAGGGGTCTCTCTTCTTACCAATCTTTCATCCACTGAGCATCAACCCACTGTTCACTTGCTTTAGAGAACAACAACAAAAAAAAACACATTAGAATCCCAAAGGAAATAAGTATGAACAACAGATGATTGCTCAGTCAATCTTGACAGCAGCATAAATCTTGTGTATGAACGCGTATGCTGCATAAAAGCCGACTGTGCCCGTCAGGAGCCAGAAGGAGAGGACCATGAGGGCCGTGTAGCCAAAGTAGAGCAGCGAGGGGATGACGTCCACAATGTCCAGCTGTAGGAGCCATACAGATAAACACACAGTCAGGTCTTCATTGTAGAACCGCGAGTAGATGTCGCGAAGGCCAAGCAAAGATGTAACAGAGGAATCACTTCAGATGATAAATAAAGTAAAACAGAAGTAAACAACCATGGTTTTGTGTTGAGGGGCAATAAACATGCCCAATATAAATATGGAAGTTTAGTCATAGACATTCCCAGCTACCCATTAGATGTTACTTAATTCTGCCCAGCTCGACTATTAGTAAAAAATATATATATAGTATAAAATCACCAACAAAAGGTTGCTTTTCATTTGATGATATGATATAAACACTCATTTCTTTAGCCTAGAGTCCCTAAACCAATCCACCTACCTGTCCACTCATTTGGGACATGCTTAATATTCCACCACTGCACATACTGGTTTTGCTCATATTTATTTTCATTGCCCTTCACCCATTTTCACATCAAAGTCCTACCAATCACACTAGGTAACATGAGGAATTATATATGTAAATATTAGACATTCTGCATATGGGGAATAGGGGCGTCCTTCGGATATTAGAGAGAGCATTATGAAGTGTGCCTCTATGGGAATAGTCTAAGACAGAGGCTCCCTACATTACAGATAGTACTATTAAGTGTGTCCTACCTTGTTGAAAAAGTAGAAAATGGCATACAGGAGCATGTAGAAGGCAGAGCCCCCCGATACAATGAAGGTTCTCCACCACCAGTGGTAGTCCTATGGAAACACAGCATTGACGTTTTAGAACGAGTAACTCCCCCTCACCATTTTATATGCTCAGAAGAAGCCGCCACACTTTTCCTTCACTTACCTCAGCACATAGCTGGAAGTAGACCATAACTATACTGATCTGAGAACAGGACATGACCAGGATGATGAATACCAGGAACAGGAACCCAAACAAATAGTAGAATTGATTCTTCCATATGGCCTGTGGAAGGGGAGAGGATATATGAAACCACATATCCATCAAATACTCCTAGAAGGAACAAATATCTTATTCCACTAAAGCTTCTGACAGGGTAGTAGGCTGTATTGAGCCTGCTGACTACTCACACTGAAGATGTAGAAGAGTTCAATGAACATTCCACCGAAAGGAAGAATTCCAGCCATCAGGATCCTAACAAAGAAACAGTAACTGATGAGAAGACACTGGATAATTTAGTAATTTAGATGTTACTATGAGCTACCACAACATGAGGGAAGGTGATTTCTCTGTGACATCCTTTGATGGAGGTTTTGACCTAGAGCTATTACTTAATGCAGGCTTCTTAGTGATCTTCTCTCGACATTCCGTACATGTGGCCCACTTTGTCCAGGGAAGGACTTCCAAAGGCCACACATGCAGATAAAAACACACGGCAGAGACAAACTCATATACACTCTCTAAGAGTGGCCAGAGGAAAAGACAAGAGAATCTAAAGCTGCGGTACTAATGGACAGATGAAGCTTTATCAACCATTTGCTGTATTTTTTGACCTCACTAGATGGTGCTCTTGGTTTGCTTTGGAGGCATGCTTTGAGCCCTTTTATGAACCAAGAGCACCATCTAGTGGGATCAGAAATTACAGCAAATGGTTCATGAAGCTTCATTTGCCCATTACTAAGCTGCAGCCTTACACGTTGAGGTTCTCCTTCTGAATTGGTCTTGACAGGACAGATGCCACAGAGACAGACGTGGTGCGATCATGGATGAAGGGATTCACCTTGGACTGGCCACTTACCCCACAAAATTGTTCATATACCAGTGTTGTTTAGGGATCTGGCGACGGATCTGATTGGTATACACAGGGTTTTCATAGGGCTGTTTGCAGAAACCCAGGAAGTAGCCGATACATACCAAGGGCATGGAAATGCCAAACCACATGCAGAGTAACGCCCCCATTGTGGAGAAGGGGACCTAGGGATTGAGACGGGGGAACCAATCAGTGTATTTATATTTCCCCAGGGGAAAACCTTCCTAATTCCCCCTAATTTTTAATCGTAACAGGTTATTGTGCTCATACACTTGATTATTGGATGTGTGTTTGTGTGCGTCTGTTCCTCGTGAGAGTTTATGTAGTTGCATGTGTGTGTTACAATGTCAAGGAAAGTTTGTGACCTTCTGGCCCCAGGCTGTGACTTATTTACCGCTCCTGACGAGTGCTTCCCCCAAATAAAGAAGTTGAGAAAGAAGCAAATTCCAAAAACCACAGCAGGGAAGAGAGTTGCTGTCTGTAGGGGAATCATACATACTTATTCATCTACACATGCATATAGTCAGTAAACTAAAAATTAGCCATTGAGTGGTAAGCTTATAATATTTAAATATACCGCCTACAAAGCCTGCTTTCTGCTTGCTTCAGAAACAAATGTGCTACAGAAATACTGTTATTATCATAATCTAAATACCATGATGACAGGATATACTGAACGTATGAATCTGGCCGATGGAAAGAAGCAACAACACAACTACATACAAAACACCATACTGTCCTATCACTTGGAAACGCCAACGCAGCTGACCCCTAACAGTAAGATCGGCAGTACTCACACAGAACGCTCCTTTCAACCACTTCTTTCCTCTCACAGACCGGTACAATCTTCCTGCAAAATATCCGCCAAAAACACTGTAGAGAGAAATCAGATCTTCAACAATTCAGACACGATCTACTAGACTAGACTCAAAATCTCCTACCACTCTGCAGAAACCCCCCACACCATCAGACACATGATGGAGACTGTGTAGACTTGACACCTTCTTTCATATTGCAAAGAGACATCATATAGTCAACACCCTCTACCATAATGTATATACTTTCAGTAGCGATACCACCTGCAATTCAGACCATCTGAAGCTTACTAGGTTTGGGCCTGATCAGTACTTGGATGAGAGACAAACTAGAAAAAGTTTGGTTGCTGCTGGAAGAGGTGTTGGTGTGGCCAATAGGTTAGCCCATGCTGCGGTTTGTGTGGATCCCAGTGCAGGGATGAGGACACTTTGCTGTTAAAATGGCACTGCCTTTCAGGTGAGATCTAAAACCACAGTCCTGATCCTCTGAGGTCATAACAGATCTCTGGCCATTTTTTAAAAAAAGTAGGGCTGGTACCCTGATGTCTTGGCTATAATTTCCCACTGTGGCCATTTCAATTCTGGCCTCCTAATCCCATCTCTAAATCTGATTGGTAAATTCTCTTCTGCCCCTTCACCACCTTAGCTGCTGTCTGGTGAGCATCTTTGTGCAGAATGGCTGCTGTTGCATCACACAGGTGTGTGCTACTCAGTGGTGCTGGTTGAAGTGGCTCCCCATTAGTTCTGTAAAGTGGTTTGGGTATCATTTGTTCAGATTCGCATGCAACATTTTCTTTCATACTGCAGAAAGAGACCAGGACTCAACAGCACCTATTAGACTCTCCACGAGCACATAGCACAGAATCCCCTAACACACCGCAGGCACGTACCCCATACACATAAAGAGGAAGCAGGCTGTGGTCATCAGAGCTCCTCGACTGGAAGGAGAAAGCATTCCCAGCATGGCCATGACTGCATTGACAAGAAACACACAATGCAAGTTCCAGTGCTGCACGTTTATATGAATCAATCAAACAGTGACCATGGTAGCAGAAGACAGGTTGCATGTTGTAGAGGGAGCCACTCACATATGACAATAAGGATCATACAGAAGAGCTGTACACCGGAGCCCAGCAGTGAACTGAGAATCATGGGATATCGAGGGGGGCGGAACACATCACCATGGATGTTCTTCCAGCCAGACTCTTCAATAGTCTCCTCCTGACAGATCACAGGGCACTGTGGGAAAAACATACTCTGTTTTAAGATCAATTTACATTCCCTCAAACGGTCTTCTAAATATCATTGACTAAAAGCACTGATTTTGTCAAACCAAGGCTCCATGGGCTATTGTACCACAATATACCTAAAAGTAAAAAAGAAAACCCATTGCAACCAATTTAGAGAAGCCCAGGAGGACAAAGCAGTGTTTTTTCGTTTTCGGGAGAAACTGCAGAAAAATTGCATGATCATATTATAATTATATTTGAATAACAAGATACATTGTAGTGATTTTCATTAATGAAGACCAGCAAACACTAGATCTCTTGTGTTTCTTACCAAGTCATACTTGTTGTATGTTGCAATGTCCATCTTAAGGATCCTGATCATGATCATGCTAAGAACAGCTGCATGCAATAAGAGGAGAGAGTCAGACACTGTGAGCGAGCTGTGACTCTCATTTTACGAGAGACCATGACATAACTGTACAGTTTCCTGCATGTGACTATCAGTGCATTCTGGGAAATAAGTTCTCCAAGTCTTACCAGAGAGTAAGAGGACGACCACCAAGGAGTTGATAATTGAAAACCAGTGGATCTGCACGTCACTCATGGTCAGGTAGGTGTCCCAGCGTGAGGCCCACTTTACTTGGCTCTCCTGCAAGGGGTGGTAAGGAGGTCAAAGTCAGGTTTTAGTCCTGTAGATCCTTTGTCTAATGCATATTCTATCATTTTTATTATGCATACGCACAACTTTCCTGACATTATTCAGGTTAAATATCTTGGTTAGTACTACAATTGCAGTGCCCCACGCATGTGAATACAGCCATGTTTAGACAGGATTTGTTTTCACCTGGAGACATAATCTAATCGAAGCAAATACTGATGAGATCCACAATTTTAATCAGTCTGAATCCATCAATTATTACAAGTGTCCAGATTAAAAGTTCAGGAGCGAATTACCTCTCCTCTGTGTTTCAGAAAACACGGACCCAGTTCAGTAAAACTCTCAGTAAGGAGGTCATTTAAATAAAGGCGTGACAGTTTTTTTGTAAGGCGGAAACAGCATTTATGCAAAAAAATGTGACCTTGAGCTTTTCACATGAATGTCTGGTAGCCTACATTTACAGCCTCTTCTGCATCAAGGTTTCCAGTAGGTGCCACCAGCAAATAAGTGGGAGCATTTACCATGACACAGTCAAGCCTTGTTACACTCAGATTTACTTTCCATGAGTCTCATCATTCATTGAGAACTACAGGTGAAAAACGAAACATATGGGCAAGGAAAGAAAATATCAGCTGTGTGAAAGTGGGATACATTTCAGTTATGCGTCAGTGAGATCTTCATATGTCAGTAGTGCTAGAAGAAAATCATCATTAGGGCATGAGGTATCATCATTTCTATGCAAGCAGAATTTAATATAAAAAGTATATAATTTAATCACAAAACAAAACGTATAGTCTCACAAATGCAGGTAAATATTCAGAACTTTTACTGCTCTGATCATAGTAATTATCAGGGTTGGGGCCATTCCAGAATGCATTTGTCAATTCCAATCCAAATTAGGAAATGCAACTGGAAGCTGGGATTGGGGAAAAAAAACTATGGGGAACAGAATTGGAATTGAATTCAAATTTCAGGGAGATTTAAATTCCAACTCCAGTTCCCCTTCCTGATTTGGATTGGAATTCACAAATGCATTCCAGAATGGCCCCAACCCTGGTAATTATACATGTTTTTTGTGTTTTTGTTGTGGTTTGAAGGGACATGTCCTTCGTGAAACTGCGTAATTGACATTTAATGGCAGGGTTCGTGTTTGAGCTTACCTTCCAGCGAACAGAGTAGGAGAAGATGACATCGTTCTCCTTCTTGGGGTCAATCTCTTGGGGTTGTGAGAATCCAGGAGGGCTACAGTCACCCCAGTCATCAGGCTTCAAATCTTCAGGGAGGTTGGAAGCCGTTCACCCAACCGGTCATCAACAGCAATCATCAGTCGTCAAATAATGAGCTCAGCAGTCACCAATCATATAAAAGACCAACCAATGAATTACGAGCACCCAGAGAAGGCTCTTCCCTAGAAGTCATATCATTTCTTCATTGAGGTATTCTACCAGAACAAAGCATTATGGGTAATTTAGAGGTTCATCTAACTGCATGTTTTAGGATTTTAGGAGCAAACTCACTGAGCACCAGAAAAACAGGTAAACATACCAATAGAAATCAAGCTCATAAAATTGGAGGTGTGAGGCAACAGTGTTACCTGCTAAGCCACCACGACTGTTTGACATTGTAAATATCACCAAGACAAACAGTAAGCCACTTTACAGCTTTAGTAAGTAATTTATGTGAGATGATGAGTATGCTGGGAAAAGGACGCTAAGGATAGAGCTGCCTGGCAAGAGGAAAAGAAAAAGGTCTAAGAGGCATTTCATGGATGTGGTGAGAGAAATGACATGGAGGTGGTTGGTGTGGAAGAAAAAAACGCAGAGGACAGGAAGGAATGGAAACAGATGATCCACTGTGCCAACCCTAAACTGCAGCAGCCAGAGGAAGAAGTAAACAATTTATCTCTAGACTGACATGTATACTGTGGTAACTGTCCCAAAATCAGTGCCCCTTGATGTGTACAATCTATATTTTTCATATTTTATGTTCATTATGAGAAGTGCTTTTGAGGTGAGGTAATCGAAATCTAGTTAATAGACTAGTTAATTTAGCTAATGCCTCTAAACCTGGTTGTTGATGCATAATTTTTGTGCCATAAAGTTAGAGCACATCACCATCCAATCTGTTTTCCAGGTTGATATGATAGGTGTACTGTAGCAAGATGCTTAACACAACAATTGCTGCTCACAATCATCTATTTCAGCTTCCAGAACCAAAAAAAAAACAGCTACCACACATTACATACAAGGTGTCATGAATCTAATTTCATTTCAGGCAGCTAGGTGATGACACGATGATGATCGGTTCAGAAACAGATGCTTTGCTGATAGCATGGCCCTTACTACACAACGATGATCATCCAGTACCTTCTAATCTCACGCTCTGTGGCACCACTTCGAAGCGAACCACCCGGAAGCTTGGCTCCTCATTCTCCTCCACCTCCTCCTTGTGGTAATATATGATGAAAGACAGGTGGTTGTGCAGGTAGAACTGGGGTGGAGGGAAACCAAACAACAGTGGCACTCTTGCACCAACAAGGACATTTGTCTCATGCTCAGCACTTTGCTCGTTTTACGATTCAGGCGATTAATACTCATCCTCAAAAAATTTAGCAAAAATACAAGGATGACATGACACAAACAAGAAAAAAAAACTGCCACAGACTTCAGCTATCTTCTGTAATTGTATTATTTCCCTTATTTAGACTTTCTTAGTGTAATAGGATGAATTAATAATAATGGACACTTTTATTGATCCCTGTAGAGAAATTCTCTTTTTTCACACCTCCCTCAACTCGCTCATTGGAGAGTAAGCTGTCCATGAAGGGCAGCCACTTGTTGGGGCACCCAGGGAGCTGGGGGTTAAGGGTACTTGCTTAGGTACCTGCAGATGTGCTGAGGCTGGGTTTGAACCAGCACCCTTCTGATTACAGGCACACAGGCTTAGCCCACTGAGCTACACACTGCCTTCATGGTGCTGTTAAACATATACCTAGGCTGGCTAGGGTAATACAAGTGCAATGGTGTAAGTAGGATCACTCTCTGTACCATTGGGTGAATAGGCTGATGTACCTTATTGTTGTCCACAAAGCCCAGTCTGTAGCCATGCTCAAACTGCACATCCTTCTGCTCCTCCTTCTCCTTCGGCTCCTCTGTGTCCCTGGCCCCTCCACCCGGGAACAACTCCAAACGGGTCGCTACAGGAAGGTTATCTGCAATCCTACGCATAGGGCTTCTGTTATGTCTATCCAACAGCATTGACACAAACAGGAACTGCCCATGGACTGTCTTAGATAGGGGTTCAGAGTTTTCAATAGTGAGCTGGTTGAGTGATTAACAGATTTGAGGTAGCAACCTAATTTGCATAAATCAGCATAAGCACTTATAGACTGACAGATTTGTAGGAATACACCATGATCTGATTGGTGGAGAGAGACTCACAGGTGTACATAATACTCTTCCAGGATTCGCTGAGCCACAAGTCTGCTTTCCTTCTCACTGAGCCTCAGTGGCTTGTTGGGCTTCATGCACAGAACCTTACAGCTGTATTCCTCGCTCATCAGAACCTTGTAGGGTGTGTTAACAATGCGGTCTCCACGCAGCACCTCTCCTGTGCAGTACAAACACACAGGATACACTTCAACTGCAAGCAATTTTACTTGAAAGTTTAACAGAGGGCTCAGATTGCTGTAGCCATACAAGACACAGATCAAAATCCTAGGCACATATTCATACACATAAACAGTATCTTTAACCTGTATATCAACCCTCTGATAACTACAGCAGGTTTCGTATGTTCTAGCAAGTCTGACTTCACTGTAGAATTCCTCTGGATTACATTAATTTCATGGAATGGAGGTAGATTCTTCTCCTATTGGTCCAACATATCTCCATGGGGACTGAGATGGCGTACCCAGGTTCTCGGCATTGTAGACCACCTTTTCTGGCTGGCAGAATGGCAGTGAGTAGTACTCGTAGGGCAGCTGAGTATGAGAGCTGGTCAACTTCACAGCCTGAATACAGAATAGCTTACTTATCAACATGGCAAAATGGGTTTTCACATACTCCATGTTGCTCTCTAAGAGAGATACAGGCACACACGTATATACAGGTGAGAGCAAACTTCAGGCTCAGGGTGCCAGTGTAGCCAGTGCCCAGTGCTCCTGGGGCAAATGGGCACAGATGCCTAACCCTCTCAGCTACACATAAGAGTGAACAGCATTAAATGTGTGGTCGTAGGCAGAGTGCCCACACTCATGTGGTATACATACTTCCCATCTATAACATTTTAATCATCTAGATCAGTGTCTCCCAGTTCAGTCCTTGGGAACCCACAGACAGTGCATGTTTTTGCTCCCACTAAGAGGGAGCAAAAATGTGTACTGTCTGGCAGGGTGCTACAATGGAACAAAAACCTGCACTGTCCAACAGTAAGCTATGAGGAAACAAAAATTTGGACTGACTGTGGGTCCCCAAGGACTGGATTGGGAAACATTGATTTAGATGATAATTTTAGAGGGAAAATAAAAGAATAAAGGTTAATCTTGCTGTGAACTCAGAAAAATAAAATAAAAACAGCTGCTGCATAACTTGAACCTATGATTAGTTTATCAGCTAATGAGAAGGTGTGGAAGGTCACTGCCTACTTTGATTTCCACCAAGCTGTACTTCTGGTAGTTGATGGGAGCGACTCCAGGCACATAGAAGGTCTGAATGCTGTGGACCATAGAGAGCAACAGGACAGCACGCCATGCCTAGGAAGAGAAATGCATGCACAGACAGCCTGATGTATGTGTGTGTGTGTGTGTAGTTTTGTATAAACGAACATCGTCTTATATACAAGAAGACGCATATAGACACGGTTGAAAAATTCAAATTCAAGCATGTAGATGGAATACAGAGTAACGGATGGCCATAAAAAGCTCACATTTTCAGACCACAGCACCTTCCACATTTTCTCTATATTTTCTATTCCTTAGTCCGTCTTCAGTTAAGAGATCAGTGACATGTAAAGCGACTCCACCATACGTTTGTATAGGATTAGGTGTTTAAAGGAGTAACGTCAAAATTCTAGCAAATGAATGAGACCAACGGACAAAACAACGCAAAAAAGTTTTTTCTCACTTATCGTATTGATCGTGAGCTGTGGATGGATGCGGCGCCCCGATATCGGCATACGTTGACCGAAACGCACGTATGCAGGGATTCGAACTCAAAACAATGCAGGTGGAGAAAGACAGGGTTGGATGGAGTAATTATATGATTAAAAATCAGATCGTTATCAAATTGGAAGGCTATTTAGTCTTATTTAAAAATAGGTGACCAGTTCTACAAGAAACAGATTGCAGCAGACAAAAAACATTAAACGTCCATAGGTACTGTTACCTGAGTACTAACCGGCAAAGCCAACTTGCTCATATTTCAGCACATTATTGGTATTATAGCATGCCTTAAAAGACAAAATGTAAAGAAAAAACACCCCTCCCTTTCTCAGACACACTTACCAGTGGCGCCGTCATCCTAATACGTATATTTCCCCAAGTCGTGTTACAAGTTTCTGTTACTCAAGTTGTGAATGTATTTGCCCTTTAGTTGACGCCTGGCTGACGCCTTTGAATTTGAAAACAAAAAATTAAAAAACTGATATCCTATATTGTTATGTCGCTGACATGATAAAACGATTTACTGATAAAGTGTAACTAGCAGCATAATGCCCGTATTACCTGGAATCATTGAAATATGTGCATAAAATATTCTAGGGAAGATAAACTAATTTCAGCTCATTTTATGCACATATTTAATTACTCGATTTAAAACGATGACCACCCCCCTTTAGCAAAAAGTAGTTTATTCAAGTGTACTACGAGTATACTTACTTTATACTAAAACTGGGGCAGTATATTTGAAGTTTATTTTTTATATACTATATTTTATATACTTTAAGAATAGTATAGTGAAGTATACTTGACATATTGATAAGTATAAAGAAAAATCTAAGACTAAGTGCATTAATATTAATATTTACACTTATGCTTATACTTTAGTATACTTTACTTCTCAACATTCTGTCTTGTGATTTTGTAAATATATTGCAGTGTAGTGTACATACAGTATGAGTTAAATTTAAGAATACCTTAGTATATTTCAAGTATAGACATAATATGCTACAAGTAATATGCTAAGTACACTTACAAAAAGTAATATTGTGGTGCAGGAGGTAGTACTATCTTTTGGCAACCAGAAGGTTGCAGGTTTGCACCTTGATTCTACCTGACCCCATCAAAGTGTCCTTGAGCAAGACACTGAACCCCAAATTGCTCCTGGTGTACAGGTTGGCTCCTTGCATGACAGCTTCCTCCACCGGTGTGGGTGAATGTGAGGCATGTATTGTAAAGCGTTTCAGTACTTTTAGGAGTACAAAAGCACTAAATAAATGCAGTCCATTTATCATTTACAAGTATACTTAAAGTATAACAACAAGTGAACTAGTAAAATAGCCAAAAATAATAATTATTAGTTTTAGTAATTCTAAGTTAATAGAAGTGTTCAAGTGTACTTCAATAAATTAGATTGTGGACTAGAAGTATATACCTAGTATACTAGTAGTATATAGATGAGTGTACTTGTTTACTTGAAAGTATACTTTTGCAAAATTAAAATGACCTTATAAAGTATACTTAAAGTATACTTTTATAAACTTAGAAATGTTCCAATTTAGTCCAAAGTATTAAATTGGTATGCTTTCTAGTACATTATAAGTACATGGTCCATAGTATACTTGCTATACTTATACTCAAGTATACTTAATAACATGAACTTTAGGTATACTACTTTTTGCTAAGGGCCTATATACCCATTTATTAGTATCTTGAGTTAAATTACACGATAATTCAAACTGCAAGCATTTCACGTCATATGAAGTATTAACTGTAGTATATTAGTGATTTGAAAGATGCCAATATGACAAAGGAAATTTTATAATTCTTAATTATAACCCGATCAAGGACCTTTAGTCTAGTTCCAAAATATCACTTATCTCAAGAAAATTTGTCTCTACAGAACGGCTTTGTGATGACTACAAACGCTGCACAAGGACAGAAGTTACGCCGACATTGGTGAAAGTTTATTTTAAGATTACATCCAGTTGCAAAGCACAACATGAAGACTTCTGCAAACTAAAATCGGAAGATTAACTGGTACATTAATTATTGGGAGTTCAAACTGCAGTTTAAAACTTCAATATTTTATTCTATGTCAATACCAAAATCACATATCTATTCTTGGTATTCAATAAATACATAAAAGTGACAATGAAATATTAAATGTAAAATGTGCAAATTATCCCAACCAAATAATAAGTCAGTTTTACCATTAGCCTAATCTTTATAAACTCTTTCAAAAATATTATTACATCATTTTTTAATAATTTTATTTATCTCCGAAATGGTTTTGTTGCACGTCTATTGTAACACTCTGTCCATACACTGGAAAAACGTTTCCGCAAATATCGAACATTTGTTTCCAGCCAATGTGCAATGGACAAAAAAAGACATGCGACAACTGTAAAATACATGACTTCACTATATGTTAGTTGCTATATAAAACAAAGTGACTCTGCTTTAGTTTAATTTTAGATAGATTGGGTTCTAACACTCCGCATCACAATAAAGTTCAATCCGGAGACATGCGTGCTGGTGATGTACTTCGTATATATCGCCCTCTTTTGGCACACTGGGAAAATGAAGGGAACTGAAAGGTTACCGTTAGACTTAGGCAGGTTAGACAAGCTTGACGGATTTTCCTACGTGTGGCTCTAAAGAACAACGTTTGGCTGTTTGATTAAGCTCACCGGGATTCTGTACTGCGTATGAACTACAATTTTTTACATGGTAATACATAAGTTATTAGACATTGAAATGCCAGCCGACCGACATTTAAGAATTTGAATATATACTGTAAGAGAAAAAATGGTAAATTCTTCAGAAAAATGTCTGCTGTCATACACTTTGAAATTGGTTATGAATTTAAATAAATCAAGTAATATCCATCCATCCATTCATCTTTGAAAGAGTGTAACCCTCCAGCAATATTATTGCATTATTATTATTATTGAATGAATATTAATTGTCCCATCCATCCATTTTCTGTAACAACTTATCCTATTCAGGGTTGCAGGGGGTCCGGAGCCTATACTGGAGGCTTTGAGCACAAGGCAGGGAAAACCCAGGATGAGGCACCAACCCATCACAGGATGGATGAGTTGTTTAACAGCAAATCACTTTTGTGATCTCCACTATTTTTGTGAACTTTATTCCATTATAAATCTAGGATTAGCTACATCCAAAGCGTTAGAGGAAGTTTGCAAAACCTACAAAACTATGTACAAAGCAATAAAACATTTACATACATGAAAATCTGCGTGTAGATTTGTCTCGAATTGAAAATATCATGGCAGCCAGCTGACCAAAGTTGGCAATCCTGTTCACCTGGTGTTTCAGGTATAATGACAGGTGACTTTAAAGACTGATATCACCTGTATGTACACATACCTTGCCTGTCTGAGTATGAGTTAAGGTTGGTTATATGTGGATGTGTGCACGCCTGTACATTAGCAGTGTTCACTGGGGCCTGTGTCTGCATGAGAATGTGTGTGTGTCTCTCAAGGCTGCTGTTGGTACTGGCTCTCCGTGGCCGTGTAGAAGTCCTCCAGCACGCTCTGCAGATACTCGAAGGTGGGTCTGTCTTCAGCTTTGTTCTTCCAGCACAACGTCATGATGTCATACAGCTCCGGAGGGCAACTGTCTGTACGTGGCATGCGATAGCCCTTTTCCAGGAGACGGATGACCTCCGGGTTTGACATTCCTAAAGATATGTGCACATGTACACACACACACACACACATACACAATGTACAACGTTCAGAGATAGCTTCATTGCTTCACTACTAGGATGAGTCCTTAAAGGTCACCACATATAATAGTTTTGGCCACTATGCCAGCCAGCTTTACTGATTGGCCCTTTTCAATCAGAAGTGGAAAGTTCAGGTCCAGAAAGTACAAATCCAGACCAAGATTTTGTTTCCACTAGCCAGTTGAAAAAAAAAGAGTAACAAACTCAGAATACTCAACTGGTTGGTAGAAACAAAATCCTGCTCTATATTTGTACTTTCTGAACCTGAATCTTCCACCTCTGTTTTCAATGACCATGTGACATTCATGACCAACCTTGGTCACCATGCATCAGTAAACATGAAAGTTGTCCTTAATGACCTTAGCCACTAAATATGAGTCACTGTGCCATAATAGTCACTTGCCTGGATATGGTGTGCGGCCATAGGTGATGATCTCAGTCAGCAAGATTCCAAAGGACCAGACATCGGATTTGATGGTGAAGGTGCCGAAGTTAATGGCCTCGGGGGCAGTCCATTTGATGGGGAACTTGGCACCTGCCGGGACAGAGTCAACCTGGCTTAGTGGGTCTCGGAGCCAGTCGGCAGGTCCTTCTGAAGCTGTGGCCAGCACGGAAACGGCAATCCAAAGCAAAGCAAGCCACTGGGGTGCTTTGCCCCCCACTCACCCTCCTGGGCTGTGTACTCGTTGTCCTCAATGACACGCGCCAGACCAAAGTCTGCAATCTTGCAGACCAGAGCTTTGTTGACCAGGATGTTGGCAGCACGCAGGTCCCTGTGGATGTAATTCCTCCTTTCGATGTAAGCCATGCCCTCTGCAATCTGGGAATGCACAGGGTCAATATCTCTTAGGAGGAAATCCCCCAGTATCAGTAGCAATTGTTCCTTAACTTCCCAAAAGCTGTAAACGGCGCTGCCAAAGGTTTCTCAAATGGTACTGCAATTTTCATATGCTTTACCTTGATAATGTTATGTCATATAATACTGCATTTGGACAGCTGCAGTTACAAATGCTGACTTCTTGAAAACACACAACTTTCAGGCTTGAGCTAAAGAAATGTTCTGTGAAAGTTCTTTGCTGTCACCCAAAATGGCTTGGGGGGAGGGGGCAAAGCATGAAAAGTAAGGTGCTTAGAGACTTCAGTGAATCAGGTCAGGTCATGCCAGGGAGCATGCACTGGTACAGCACAGTGACGCCCGCGTCCACCACACGAGAAAACACCTTGGGATCCCGGTGTGCGACCCCCCAGGACAATGTGCCTAGTAATGTGCCTCTTTTGGTGCTCCCTGAGCATCTGCTCATTCAACACAAAGTCAAACCAGCGGCACCCAAGGATTCTACAAACAAATTCAGTGAATGTTCAAAAGAAAAAAAAAAAAAAAACAATGAATTTTGAACCTAAATTTTGAAATTCATGCATCTGCCATTTATATGCTTCCCAAACAGTACTGAAAATGACCTCAGGGACATGCATCTCATAATACAAACAACAACAACATTATTATTATTATTATTGTATAAATTAAAATAAGCGGGTATGAAAAATCGACAGGTGGGCACATGGATATCCATGCTGTAAAAGCAATTTGTTCTGTGGTACATTAGGGGGCACTGTTGCATGTCCTTGCTCTGTAAGAAGCGTAGCATGTACAGCAGGAAAGACTGTATTACAGATAATCCAGCAAACATGCAGCTACACAAGACACACTCACACTCTTGTCTGTACTGAGCATGACAGGATATGTGACAGGAAGGCAGCAGGTGGGTTAATAAATCAATATGAAGGGCAGGCTGAACTCTGAGCTAGGTTGGAGGAGGTCACGATACAGACTTGAGGGACTTTGAAAATGGCTTCAGAAAAGAGAATTCAGCACAAATTGTAATGAGGTACTTATGGTCTCCTAAATCCACAGGTCGATGGTAAGATTGCTCTGCAAAATGGAGAAGTACAATAACAGGAGGCCAATCCAAAAACACACTTCCTAATTCTTTCCACTGGCAGATCGAATACAATCACACCCACCTTCTCTGCCTGCCTTCTCTCTCCCTCATAGGTTTTTATCAGGAAATCTGTGTGTCTATCAGTGTTTATGTATCTCTGTTCGTACCTCCGCGCCAGAGTAGTCTTTACCACCCGCTCGGATCATACATTTGCAGGGGGGCCCTAAGGTTTCAGGGGATCAAAGTAATTTTTTGAAGGCCCCAAGGACAACAAACTCATTCCTGCCTCTGTAGGTTTGTACCAATACCAGACGTGGTAATTTCTGGTCCAGAAAGTAAAAATCCAGACCAAGATTTTGTTTCTGCCTCTGACCAATACCTTTCAGTGCTTATACCTCATGTGTGTCTATGTAGGATTTCACATCTTGTGTTTCCATGTTTAGAGTGTGTCTGCACCACTGCCTGTACATGTGCACAGCATATTTTTATCTCAGTGCGTCTCTGTGCATCTCTGACTGCGTATGCTGACGTATGAATCCAATATTAGTCCTGTATTGGTCATGGCCAATATAGTATGAGCCACTGAAATCACTAATAAACATGCATATTCGTTTTATACATTACAGGAGGCGTGAGAAGCGTCACGATAATTTGCTTTTGTGCTGAGAGATCTGTATTCACTGGCACACATTAAGGCATGAAAGGTACAGTAGCATGCACCAGCTACCACAGCACGCAGATATGAGCCATCTTACACGGGTTGCCACTGTTCAGCCCACTGCTCTGGCTGACAGACCGCTGTACTAGACACCCACGAGCATATGCCTACAGCAGCAGCATTTGCAGCCTTACCTGGGCTGTGAAGTCGATGAGCTTTGGAAGCTGAACAGCGTTCCCCTCGCTGCTCTTCAGGAAATCTAATAAGCTTCCTGGAGACAGAGACAAACATGTGCAATCAACTGTAGCCATAAACCTGTGCTCACTGGTGTCACTGGTGTGGCACTTAATGCTCATACTTGCTTAATGCTCAACGTTCATGCTCGTTAATGCTCACACTCACTTAACGCTCAATGTCCATACCCAATGCTCAAGGCTCATACTCATGAGTTTAACGCTCATCCTTATTTAATGCTTAATGCTCATACTGGGACACTGTGAACACATTCACTCTAACATGCAAAATTTCGTTTTATTTATTTACCTTTATTTTACCAGGAAGTTCCATTGAGATTAAAGTCTCTTTTACAAGAGAGACCCGGCTAAGGTAGCAGCTGTACAAATTTACTGCACATTAAAATACAACATATACAATAGGATATACAAAATCCACACACTAGACAGCTATTTAAACACACTGGCTACTCAAATAAATGCACACAGCTCCTAGTTAAAGAACAGATGCATACATCCTACCTTTGAAAGTAGAAATTGGAAGGATAGTAGGATGAAAGGGCTACTTACCTTTTTCCATGAACTCTGTGATGATAAATATGGGCTCCTCCTTAGTCACCACAGCATTCAGTCGCACCAGCTTGTCATGCTGCAGAGTCTTCATCAGGTTGGCCTCAGCCATGAAGGCCTCTAAGGACATACTTCCTGGCTTCATGGTCTTCACAGCAACCTTGGTGTGTTGGTTGTAGGTGGCTATAGACAAGAGGAACTACATTACTCTGCATGCACAGCAGTCAAGCTGACTAGTCAGCAAGACTGAAGAACAGGCAGCCTACCCATCCAGACTTCCCCAAACTGGCCGGCACCCAGCCGCTTGTCCAGCTTCAGGGATTCGCGGGGGACTTCCCAGGCATCCTTCTCCCAGGGCTTCTCAGGCTTCAAGCTTATGCAGGCACTTTTGAGGGGCTGGCAGAGTCCATCACCTTGTTCTGTTTACAGACAAGCCAAGATGAAGATACTGGAACCATTGTTGGCCTGAAGAATGCCTGTCTATCCTGAAATAGGGATTACAACACCTAATCACAGCCTACCAAAAACAGGCAAAGTTCACAGATGTATCCATATGCCACAAGTTTCCAGCACCAATCCTGGAGTGCTACTGTCCAGTAAGTTTTTTATCCTACCTGGCTTCTGATGAGTCACACCTGTTCTCAGGTAAATACCAAGAAGCGAGATAGAATAGAAAAGCTACTGGATAGTAGCTCTCCAGGACTGGAGTTCGAGAGTCCTGCCATACCTGAACATTCCCTATTTGTGATGTCAAGACACGCTACCAGTGTTGATACAGACTCTGATATCCTTTTTGTGATTATGCGCGGATGTCATCAGCGAGGATGGTAATCAGATGTCACTCACTTTTGTAGTGGGTGACCAAGTCCTGCAAGGTAGGAAATGTGATCCGAGGAGAGATGTAGAAGCCACCATTGTCCAGGGTGCGGATTTTGTAATGCTTGACGGAGTTCCCAGACTGGGCGTCGTAGTCTTTTACCGACAGCGAGTAGCTGCCTGTAAGATAGAAGCGGAACACATCAGGGGCAAGTCAGACATTAACATGAAGCGAAAAGCAGCTCTATGATAATCAAGTGTTGCACATTTCACACTTAGTGGTGACAGAAATATATCTATTTTCTGCAAGCACACAGCAGCAGTTTAGAGCAAATGCCATTTAGAGGTAGCAGGTCAGACATAACTGAAAGTAAAAACAAGATATTTTCTCACCTCCATAGCTGAGGAGCCAGTTAACTAATTACTCTCGAATACTTTTTTTTGAACCTGACTAGAGCTTATCTGGTTTGGCTTATTTTAACAGGCAAGTAGTTCTGAGCACGTGTGTGTGGGGGGGGGGGGGTGTGGACCAATGGCGGGGCTTGCCTTTGGTGGTCTCACTATCTCGGATCAAGAAGGCACCAACGGGATTGTCAGTCACCAACAGTTGGCGTTCCGCATCTTTCCGGCTTAGTCCTTTGAAAAACCACCTGGGAATGCATCGAGGCGGTTGAGTCAGACAGCTATACCTCCAACCAAGATGCCCATCATGTCACATAACTTCCTCCCAGAACGTACTGGGACAGAAATGTCACAGAGCAAGAGAGTCATTAATTGATTTCTCATGATTGCTTCTTGCGTATAGTGTCAAACCTGGAGGAAATCCACAACAACACAGGGAGAATATGGCAAACTCCACGAACAAGGAGCTGCAGGTCCGAATTAATTAGACCCATAAACCCAGAGAGGTGAGGCTATAGTGCCGTAAATGAGTCCCACAGAACCCCTGCGAGTGCAGTGGGTACAACAGGAAACACATCAAGTCTCTGTCGTCCAAGAAACTGACAAAAAAGAAGAACATTTGATAGCCCAATAACGGTTATTACAGCCTCACACAGCAATAATGAAGAAGCTTAACTTGGCGAGGATAGAACAAGTCTTCTGAGAACTTGGAGTCTTTGTAAGCACCTTGTTTTTCTCTCCATCCTGGAAAGCGACTGAATACAAAAGCCCAGCCTCTTACAGAGAAGCACACCAAGACAAATAGACACAGAGAAGCCCAGAGTTAAGACAAGATACCTACTCTTCAGTCTGCAAGCTGTCTTTGGCCACATAGTTACAGGGGATGTAGCCCTCTTTTCCTGAGGTAATCAACTTGGCCATCCACCACTCGCCTGACCTAGAGAGAGCACCGAAGACAAGTCAGCAAACAAGAATAAGGGAAGTAAACAAATAGGACATTCATAGTTTCCCAACCAACTTTTACAATACAATAACCGCAACACTAGATACACATAGATCTACAATGCCTTTAACTATCATATTACATATAAAGTATTTTATGCCAACTTCAACATTACAAGTATGATAGAATGTTGAAAATTTTGATTGTAGACATATTACCCTGTTAATTTTGTGCCAGTAAGGCTCTCCAGATTAGCAACACAATTCAGGGTTTAAAACAAGAAAAGCACTGCCTGGGATTTTTTACACATCATATGTGGGAAAGGAGAACAAAACCAAAACTATGAAAAGTGAATGATAGAACAGAAAAAAGAAACAGGAACAGAGCAGAGAAAAACTATGGACTGCAGACATACACACACGCACAGAGACACACACACACACACACACAGAAACAGAGACACACACACACACAAACACACACCCACTAAGGGGAATAAAGAGTAAGAACAAGGCTGTATCTGGATAATGAGAGGAAACTATGAAACTATCATACAAGCAGAAATCACCGACAGGCGACTAACTTTAGAAGGTGAAACTCTTTTGAAACCCAACAAAAACTAAACTGGGACTAGCTTCATCCTTGTAGCTGTGACGTAACAGCACCGCAGGCAACACCAGTCTAGCTCTGTGCCTAAAGCAGCCCCAGGCAAAAGTCAAGCTGGATAAATGAACATGGACAACAGCTAATCATTTAACAGACAGCCCTTCTGTTACACATTTTTAGGCCCCAGGGACGAGCTTTCTATGGAGTGGCATCCAAGGGAAGAAGAGCACTCACTCCTCCAGAATTTTCAGCTTGTCTCCCTTCTTGAATCCCAGATCTCCATCATGGATTGGCTCATAGTCATACAAAGCAATGACTGCAGTCCCTCCTGTTAGGGGGTGGAGCGACAGTGTTTGTCTTGTGCTTTTAGCTCACAAACGTTCACACTGCATGATGGGTATGTCCCACGTTTAAGTTTTGCTTTATGATATTTTATATCCACATCAATCTTAAATCAAAATTTTGTGAAGGAGAAAACAGAACTAGTTTATGTTTGGTATTGCACTTTGTGATTTTTTTTCTTCAGAAGGATTCTGTATCTAATACACGTGTTATTTTCTCAACAGTAAAAGCAATAAGAATCTGGTATCAGAATGGTATAATTTATGGCAAAACCAAGAGGCACAAACTATGAATTCACATGGGGAGGTGGGGGGGGGCAGCAGCCTGGACTTCAATGTAGAAAGCAGGTCACATAATTTAGTATACTGTGGAGCTCCTTACAGGTTTGGTTGGCACGTGCTTACCGTCGTCTCCAGTGGGACCGCTGGATTTCTTCTGTCTCATTGGAACAGGGGCCAAAAAATGACAGATAGACAAGAAAGAGAGAAAGAGGAAGAAAAAGTGAAAAGGACATTTTCTTTGAAATCTCTGCTCTGTTATTTGTTGGGTGAACTTTGTAGTATGTTAGTTTTTCTATTGCCTCATTTAAAAGCCTTCAGTATATTTAAAACACTCAGACAAATACCAAAATCTATGCCCATCAAACAAATAAGAACTCCTATCCTGAACCAAAAACTCGAGACATAATGTGCCAGAACCAAACACTGGGGAGCCAGAACTGAAAGAGCATGACAGTGAAATGCCCACAGCAACCCCCCCCCTCCCCGGTTGGGTGGACCTGTACTGCCAGTTTTTACTGACACTTCTGCTACATTTACATTCCAGTTCTCTGAAAGCTTCTTTCGTACATCTGCAATTGCCACACAAACTCAGTGACCAACAACTTTCTCAAAGTCTAGTGTTGTGCTCACAGTCAGCAGATTATACTCTTTGCACACTCCTGTACAATTTCCAAGCATCCTATACCCTCACTTTAGTATGCTACACACTCACACATGCCTCTTACAAGCATCCTATACCTCACTTTAGTATGCTACACACTCACACATGCCTCTTTCAAGCTTACCATTTCCCAGTACATTTCTGTACTGCACTTCTACCATTTTCTGCAGCTTTATCCAAGTCCCCCGCACCAGACCTTATTGTGCTCAATCTTCTCAATCACAGCCTCCTTACCTCCTTCCTAGTTTATTGCCTTCTACCAGTGATATCACACCCAGGTTTTCAAGTTCTTTTTGAACAACCTACTTGGTGACACTTTATATGAATGTCTATAAGAATCTATTAACTCATTTATAACATATTCATAAAGCGTCATAAACATGGCTGTAAATGTTTATAAAAAGGCACAACACATTTTAGCCATGTTTATTATGCATTATGAATACTTTATGAGGCTCTCATCTATAATGCACTATAGATACCTTCGTAATGCAGTACAAAGCTTCCTTAATTCTTAAACCAACCATTATAATGCATTATGAAGGTATCTAGAGTGCATTATAGATAACAGCTTTAAATAACGTGCTACTGCTATCTCCTTCAGCATGTAGAGTAAAGGCTAAACTTGTTGACTGAGCAAAATAATAAGTTAACCCAAGAGCTAAAAGGTTATATTAGGAATCTGCATGAATTGTCACACCCAGTACTAAGCTTAGGAGCCCCCCCACATTATCAGGCCCCACTCACATGAGATGTTGGGTCCTCCACATAGTGAGGGGACTGTGTGTTGGCTTTGCTTGCGTTTCCATCTGGATCTTTGCTTTTCTTCTCATGTTCCAGTGGCTCCTTGGATTTCATGCAGCCCATCTTGCCCCCTGCTGGACAAAAGTAGACACCACAGTGGTTTTACCCTTAACTTGAGAGAATTCGCCATATCTACACAATAAGTAACATATAGGACAAACTTGGATCTTTGTGCATCCAATACACTCAGCTTTAATTTATATAATCAGCAATTAATTTGCCTCTGCCTTTTCGTTTTTGTGATCATAAACATTTCAGGAGGAAACCCATACACGCTACTTTTCAATTCACCGATCTCTGATATGCCAAAATGATCCCGTTTTGTGAAGCGCAATACTGAAGCTAAACCAAAAGTATGAATTACTTCAACTTAGCTGCCTGACCCTAAGCTTCACTCCAGGTCAAGCCTCACCTGATTTCATGGTTAAAACCCACATATGTCCAGAACTGTCATAAGCAGAGGTTAACACTGAACCTCATGACCTCAGTTGTGATCTTTAGCTGAGGTTACCTTGTACCTGGCGTGAAAGATCCTAACAACAACCCCTAACTGAACAACAAGCAGCCAAGGGAAAAAAAAAATTCATATCGTGTTTTTTCTGCCGGACAAATATCTTTTCATTTGCAATAATCAACAGAAAACCATCAAGTCTAATAAGTAAGCAATTAAGTAAGTAATTAAGCAAATAAACAAACAAACAAACAAACAGAGGGGACAGTTGCTTTCCATTGAATAACCAAATCTAGCACAAACTATTCACACTAACATGCATACAGCACAGTGCTCCATTGTTGGCATTCACGTGCGGGGGTGTGAAAGTCCAGTGTCAGGTGATATTCAAAATGAGCTTGGATTTGGATTCCAAATAACCTACTGCAAGTTCCTGGTCTATTCAACAGCTGAACTAAAAGCAATAATTTCAAGTGGTGTTATTTATTTCTGTGCTACTTTTTAAATAATATACTGAATGCTGAGATGCCCCGTTGTATGTGTGTATATGCAACATACACAAGAGATAAAATCTCCCAAACATTTTTCTCAGATTCTGGCACTCTCCCAGTGCAAACTGCTAACCAGGACATGTTTTACCGTAGCAATTTTGACTAGCCATCTTGCTTGACTATGCACTGGTGACTTCATGTTCTGATGTGTGAACCTTAAACCCCAAAGTAAAAGGCACTGTGTCATGACCACTATCACTTGCTTTTCAAAACGCCCTGTAAATGCTTAACAATTACAGCCAAACTGGTCAAGATAGATATCTGGGGATAAATTCTACTGCAAGCTTACAGGCCTAACCACCACTTTCAGTTTCGCCGTTTGACTCTTGGTTCACTTTCCTGTGACTTCCGGTGGTAGCCATTACTAGCTAGATCATTGCTAGACTAAACTGTTCTCAGGTCAGTGGACTAGGGCATATTCTCATGTCAAATGGTGAGTGCAACTTAAAAACCCAGAAGCAAATTTTCTGTCATTATAAAATATTAGTTTTTGAATAAACAATAAATCATTCAGCTCCTCTCACCTTCAAAATTAATTTGAAAAATAGTAAATATGTATGCCATTAATACAGCTACATTGTTAATATTAGTGTGACCTGCCTCTAGAATGTTCCATAAACCCTAGACATTAAAGACTCTTCTATCAATTTTATATCAACGGACGTAGACAGTCTGGGATGGGAGTCGATGGCGTACACATCATTTATGCAGTTATTTAACAAGAAGTTAGCTAATGTTTTAAATCGCTAGTTTTAGCACCTACTAAACCTTTTTCTGAAATAACACATTAATGTAGATTATTATAGGGCAAACATACTTGTGACACAAAACATTGGATATTACAACAAGCTTTTGTCAGTTTTTTTCAGTAAGACCTTTCAATAAGTTAACAGCGTAAGGAATATTGTCAGGTCGTAATCTCAAACATAGTTGTGTGCCATCAGAATAAAATGACTGACAGGTAGTACACAGTCCTACTAATAGATGATCAACGTCTTCCCCTTACAGTCTAACACTTTCAAACCATCAAATTACACAGAATATGCATTATATTGAAATTAGGTTTCATTTTAACGGTGGTCAGACCTATCCTGGCACTGGGCTGCAATGTCTAATAGAGCTCACTGCAACCCTTGAGCAACCACTGTGAAAACATTGACCTTATCTATACTGTCAAAGAAGTACTGCAATGGTATGGGATGGAAATTTCTCATTGATTACTAAATGGGCATTTTTCCAGGGTTTACTGAAATATGAAACAAGTGCAAACACTAATTAGTGTCATTTAAACTTCTTTTTCCAAGGCCATTACCAAAATGGCTGATTTGTAATTCAAAAGATGATCTTGCATCTTGTTACTGTTTGACAGGTACTACATCAAAAATAATATTTTTCTTCCTTCTCTCTTCCTTCTTCTGTGACGGCGCTTTCTTATTCGGTTATAAATGTCAACTGGCTCATAGTTATAGGAATTACCACGGACCCGGATATATTTCTAAGACCTATCTGAAGCTAACACATAAGGAAACGTGCGTACGTACTCTCACCCTGGCACCGCCTGTTGCAGTGCAACTACTTGCTTCCTCGTAAATCATAAAATACACCGGTTAGTGGAACGTCCCAGGCAGTACACCTGGATTCGCGCGAGCTCCATTGTAGAATAAAAAAAACGATATTGTGAGTAACGTATGCAGTTTAGCCTCTAGGTTTCGGTGGTGGTACTTAAGCGCATTTCACACCACTGGCCCCCAGATCACACCATCTATTTAAAGTTACTTTTTAAATTCCTAGTAAATTGCCCTACGCAAGCACAACCACTGAAAGAGGAATACGCTACAACATATACGGGGTGGATTATACATAAAATAACTATATATTAAAACACATTTTTAAATGTTCCATCGTAAAACACCGCTATTCCTCGAGGCAATATATATCTGTAATCATACAATATGCGCATTGCAGTGATACATAGAATATGTAGAGACCTGTCAAATACTTACTTTCTACTAACTTTTTTCAGTTTCCAAATTCTGGCTTCCACGAAATTTGATTCTCCGTCTGATCAAGACTACTTAGTCTTTAAAAGGTGGTTCCGCCATGCCGTTGGTTAAAGAGGAGCGAAGGATTAAAGGGTGCAGAGTGAACCAATAAACTAACCTACTGCCACCGTCAACGCGAAAAAGCATTAAGATCTGGAGAGCGCCGCTGAAATGTAGATCTCAGACTGAAAACGAAACTTCCGGATGCGAAATATTCACGCCAAGAAAAAAAGTGTTGTTCCATCTGGTATCACACAAAATGCTGATACAAGAAATGTACCGATAATAACTAATAATTTATTTGTATTGAATGTCCATATAATATCTAAACTTATAAACCTACGAAATTTTCATTACTGTTACTGGTGACACAATATTTCATCATAATTATCCTTGTCCCCGTCATCATCATCATCATCATTCACTGGTAGAAGTAATAGTGTAAGAAACTAAAATAAAGTTGTGTAAATGTTCTTTTCACTGCATTCGTTAGATACCAAGGTCTATCTGCACTTGAAGTTCAGGAATAGGTTTTATAATAGAAAAATGTGCATTATATCACACCTATTTTTGAAATTTTAACCTCAGTAACTGTAACTCTATTACCTTGAATTACATTCTTTCCACTAAGTTAGATTTAATCTACAAAACAGCACAACTTAACTATGGAGCAACACTTTTTCAATAAGGAACAGCAACAGGAGAATTTTAGAGAATCTGCATGTTAGGTTTGTTTGTATTTTTAAAAAATATATTTCCTATTTCTAAGCTCCCTCCCCCTCAACTGTCTACATAAATAACTGCCTCTGTGGATGGAAAATTAACTCTTGCAAAAAAAAGTGCTTCCTCAAATGAAAAAGAGGAAGAGTTGAGTTTCTCACTCTTAAAATGCTTCATGCTCATAGAAAAAGATTGTAAAAGAGACGGGAATGGAAAAAGAAAATGGACCAAGTGTTTTTTTTCCTTATTAGCAGTTACAGATTTGCTGAAACACTTTTACAATGTCCTCAAAAGAGCGGACCGGAACAATACAACCGCTTTTAAAAATAGTTGGCAAATCACAAAACAGCAAAATATTGCTGAAGCATAAGAGTCCAAAAATTTCAAAAACAGTCCAAAATCAACGTTTCTGAGCATTAGCACATAACCTATGTTTTTCAGACAGTGATTGTACTCATCAGTATTGTTATCATCATCGTCATCATTTGCTGTGTCGGATCAGGCATTAAAGCATTACTTTATATACATTTTATAATCTTCTAAAGCAAGCTTGAGTTTTTAGCAGTTTAAAGAGCAATATCACTTAACTAAGCAATTATAAGCAACTAAGCAAAATAACTTTATACATCAGTGTAGCTTTAAAGTTATACAGTACATGCATACATAATTTTAAAAATCTTATACTGAATGGTCTCATTTTAATCATTTAAATTTAAAATGAGACTAACACCGTTTAGCGTGCTGTTTCACAACTAAAAAGAGTAACTGATCCATATGATAGAATGATTTTGTCAGGTATAGGACTACAGTTTTGTTAGCTAGGCCTACATGTTTCGAATTGGCCTCAGCAACGTGGGGATTCACAATGCAAGATAGAGAACTTGCCGTTAATTCGTCTTATCTGTTGCATCTGAATCATGACAGAAACACCTAAAATACCAATAATAAAATCATTTTAAAAAATGATTATCGCAATTTGATTTCCCCCCAGTATCGTTCGGCCCTAAATATAAATATCTGTTTATGTTAAATTTTTAGAAAGAAAAGGGGGGGGGGGGTCTGACAATATTTGGCTTAGGAGGGGATACGTTTCCCCCCGGCGCTCTTGTGTATGTGTCATTTTTGTGCTATCGGGGGTGTTTGTCAGTGTGAGTCTGTTTCTCTAGTTTTTCTTGCGTAGTACAGGACACAAAATCCGTTGCAATTGTATGTGCAACTTATGAAGGTTATCAGGAGGGGGCGCCAAACAATACTGTCACCGGTAAGGTCGTAGCGTGCCTTTCACTGCACTTTGTACCTGCTATGTTGCAAAAACAGTTTTAAACCTACAGAGGAAAAGCCATTAAATACTCAACACATAAACACTCAGGGCTTAAAATCATTTTTTTGCTATTGCTGCGCCCAGGTTGTGATATCCCCTAACATTGCATGTAAGCTTATCCTCAACTATACTATAGTTTAAAAACCTAATTTTAGTCTCTGGCCTTAAGGTCTGTTATATCTTAATTTTATCTTATTTTCTTTTCTTTTTGTGTGTACCATTGTCCAGTGTCTCTGCTTTATTTTAAAATGTGCTGCATTTTACTTGTTTTGTTATTGTATTGTTGTAGCGTACAGCGACATACGTTGTTTCTTAACTATGCTACGTCAATGCTAATGAGTCTACTTGACAAATACTAATAGAAGTGCCACCCTAGGCAAGCTTCACCACCTAATTTCGCTTTGTCTCAGACAAAGGCGGTGGGGGTGGTGGTGGTGCAGGTGGTTTGCTAAGTCAACGCTCCTTCAGAAGATGGCAGCTGTCTATGTGGCATAACGGGTTGACTGGCACTGCTTGCATGGCATTTCAGCTTGTATCCCTACGATATCTCCCCTTCTCTTCTATCCTCTGTTTGTTGGAGTAAATCAGTGACACACAGGGCTACAGAATGCACTTAGCCAGCAGGCTCCAGGTTCAGGTATCGGAAATGCTGTTTCTCCATTGCCAATCCAGAATCTGGTACCTGTGTTCAGTACAAACTGAGTTCGACACCTGTGGAGTGGAAAAACTGTGGACCTGCTGCCCTCCCCGATGCTCCTAAGCAGCAGCAAACTTCATTACCATTTATATTGTCCTTAGAATTATCTTATCTGCATAAACACTAGACTCTCTTATTCTCACAGAGACAGTGAGATGGCCTGATATTATTATGAGTGTGTTGTGTCATTGAAGACTACATAAGGCTGTGTTCTATCTGTGAACACAATGTATTTCCTATTGTGGCATGTATACTTTCTCATGTCTTCTGTGATCTCTGTCCCACCCTCGCGTGTCTCTATTTATTGTATAAATTAACCACCGCGTGCGTGCCTTACTGTCCTGTGCCTTACTGTCCTGTGCCTGACCACCCCGCTTTTCCCATTGCACATGGTTTAGTGCTTCTTAGAATGCCTATATGAGTGCTTTACAGGACTTAATACCTTACATTTGCTCTACCCTACAAGTAAACTTCTTCATCATTTCCCTGTGCTGCTCAGAGGGTATGCAGACCACTTCCTGTGTGGTGTTGGGGGGCAGTGAGACTAAACACAAGCATGGCAGCATTCAGAAGTAAAGTCGAGAGAGTCAAGCTGCTGGCTGGGTACCAAAGAACCAAGCACACAGGTGCCAGCAACGGCCAGGGCATAAAGAAAACCAGGCCACTGAACGTGCTCTCCGGAATCGGTGCTCCAGGGTTTTAGAGAGCACTGTATTAAAGTTATGGATTGTATGACTGAAAGAACTGAAAGTTAAAATGCAGACCAAGCAGAGAGAGGTACTCCCACACAACAATGTGCAAATCATGTAGCTATTTGTAAACCAGGGAGCTTGCCCACTCAGTTTGGGCTGGCGACACAGAGCAGCTAAGTATTGTGGCACGTCAGGCAGAGACTGGTGATCTAGCCTGGTGCCACGGTGAAGTGCAGTTACAGCAGCAGGACAGAGGAAGGAACAGTACAACTGTCATTGTGCGAGTTTGTGTGTGTGTGCGTGCGTGTGTGCATGTGTGCATGAATGAGTATGTGCCTATTTGTCAAGTCTTACTGTGTGTGGGTGTGAATGGGTGAGTGTGAGTGGACAGGCCTGCAGTACCACCCATCTGCTGGGCAAATGCATCACCACAGGGCTGCCACACATGGAGCACACCCAGATGCACGCATATAAGCATACAGACACACACTTCCACGCATACAAATGCATGCATGTGAAAATGGTAAAATCCTGCAGAGAAATTGTACACACAAGAACAAGAAGAGAAAACGGGGAACAAAACTGAGGCACAATGGGGTAACCCAAGTGCATACATGTGGGGTTGTTTGTCTGAAGATGAAGCATTGAATGCGAGAGATCACAAATGTGTATGTTCAAGTTTCAAGTTTTGTTTGTCACTTACACAATCATACACCATATTACTGTGCAGGGAAATACTTCTGAAAAACTTCTTGTATCGGGCTTGATGAAATATGCAATACAAAGAGAAAAAGTAAAACAGTTTAATTAGGAAAGAGTAAATAAGATTTGAATAAAAATAAGAGTAAAATAAGAATAAGACCAGACTGATGACAGAGTAGACAAAAATGGAGAGCAGTATATCAACAATTAAAAAGACGTGCAATGAGAATGAGTAGGTCAAAAAGCATAAAGTGACTTGTTAGCTATGACAGCCCATGTTCAGGATACAAAGCCAGAAGAACAGCAGCAGGTGAGTGGGGTGAGACTGAGACACCAGGAGGAGAGCAGGGCCAGGCCAGAACATCTGGAGGTGAGCAAGGTGCAGCCGGGACCCCTGGAGGTGAGCAGGGTGGCACTGCTGCAACTTCTCCTGGTCCAGGCGCTGGCTGAACTGGTGCGGTGCACCAAGTCAGGATGGCCGAGCGGTCTAAGGCCCTGCTTTCAGGTCGCAGTCTCTCCTGGAGGCGTGGGTTCGAATCCCACTTCTGACATTTCTTTAGCCCTTGGAAGTGAAGCAGCGACTGCCGTCTCTGATTTCAAAAATAATGCAGTGACGCTAAACATCCTGTCCCAGCAACAGAGAAACAGACACCAAGCTCAGGTAGTCGTGGCCGAGTGGTTAAGGCGATGGACTAGAAATCCATTGGGGTCTCCCCACACAGGTTCAAATCCTGCTGATTACATTCTCCTCGCTTGGTTTGTCGGTAGTTGTTTGCTCCCCTGGCTTTGTGTGACTCTTACATAGCATACGTCAACTCTGTTGGTACTTTTTGCCCTTCT
>JAODJW010000127.1:26990646-27005611 GCA_026777045.1 Hyperopisus bebe | reverse complement strand
TAACAAACAGACAGGGTAAGTCTGCTCACCCCTGTGAATCCCCCACCTCTATTAGCATGGCCAGCTCCCCTCACTCTGTCCAGCCTGAAGGGTTCAGGTGTAGGGTCAACCCGCTTTTTCTGTCTCCTCTCTTGGCATCTGGAGATGGCGGGTTGAGTGGCCATGAGCTAGAAAGCGAATTGGTGGCAAGCTTTGGGGAGCCAGCAGTCACATCTGCTGTAAACTTCGGGAAGCCAGCGGGCAAATCGGCAGTGAGCTTCAGGGAACCAGCGGGCAAATCGGCAGTGAGCTTCAGGGAACCAGCGGGCAAATCGGCAGTGAGCTTCGGGGAACCAGCGGGCAAATCGGCAGTGAGCTTTGGGGAACCAGCGGGCAAATCGGCAGTGAGCTTTGGGGAGCCAGCGGGCAAATCGGCAGTGAGTTTCAGGGAGCCACACTGTAGGGAAGCAGTGTGCTGAGCAACTTTATGCAATGGAATCCCAGCAAGCCAGACCATCTCAGAGATATGGGGTTCCAGAGGGAGCAGTGTGGGTAGGTCATCCATGTCGCAGCCAGAAGCTCGGTAAGGCGTCCATACCAGAGGGGTGACCCACATGCCGGGAAACTCTCCAGGGTCTTCATCCTCCTCAGGCTCCTCCAGGTCACTATCATTCAGTGGATCGATCAACGGGTTGGTCCATCAACCACTAAGGAGTGTGGACTGGAGGCACAGGCAGAGGTAGGATGTTGGGTGCAGGGGAAAGCATGCAAGCAGACCCCCAGACTAAAAGAGGGTCCCGGGCATATCCTGTTATTCTGTCACATTGGGCAGGACAAAGGAGACAGAGGCAGACATGATAACAAACAAAAGGGGTTTTTATTAAACTCAAATGATCAACAGCTGGAAATGAACATGATCTGAAGGGATCAGAAGGGGAGGAGGGAGAGAAGAGGGGCCTAGGCAACACGAGGAAACAACATCAATGACAATATCACAGCGCTAAAACCTCTGAACCCATTCGATAAGGTAAGGCAGGCATGCGTGATCTCACTCTTCAAAAGATTACATGGATTTAGGGCCACAAAGTTGAGGGACACTGGCGAAAATGCCACCTATCTATTAATATCCACAAAACCTACACATGTGCACTTTGAATGCAGAAACACCAGGGCCAGGGATACAAAGTGCCTGAAACATTATACAGCATGGGTACAACTGGCAGACTGTAGAGGGTGCAGCCCCAGTGATAAGTAATTGTACCCTCAAAGGTACAAATTGGTACAATTTTTCCAACAGTGTAAAGAATTAAAACAAATTTGATATTTCAAGGCTTCAGTGAAGGTTTGCTTGTATTTTTCTATTACATTTGTCTACAGAGGTTGGCAACGGCAAATATTATTCAAATATTACTTCCATGCACCAAAGCATGAAGAGGTGCTGACATATGACATTTAAAAGCCTGTTTCTTGCATTTTTATCAGGGTACAAGAATGGACTGTGAGCAAATATCAGCCCGGGAAATTCCATTTGACTTCAATATTTTTCACACTTGAATATTTTTATTCTGGCCCATGGAAGCAGCAGACCTCTTAGGGAGTCACTGGAATAAGGTTCACAGGTGGACAGAATCTCTGGGCACCTCCAAGGATCCTGAACAACGCAGGCTATAGAGTCTGGGGATGATAGTGTTTTTAAGGAAAAGGTCCCTCCCAATTTGTTGCTTGACTGTGCTAAACCACGATGATGGGGACCAAGTCTGTCAGTTCATCCAGAGATATTGGCAATTTCATGCATCAGTACATTTTTTTATTTATTTTACTGGAGTACCTCAGATTACCTGTCCTGAACAGGAAGCATCACGTACAGTCCTTCTGCGAATGAACTGCATTCAGGCTGCAGGTGATCTCATCTACCATGTTGTAATAGCAGTCATCGTTATGTTTTTATTCGTATTTTTTTACATCGACAATTTCAGTTTGTCAATGAAAACCAAATTTCAACCTAAATCCCCCACACATTAGTGCAAAATGAAACGCCACATTTATCGATCCATTAGCACAAGAGAGACATAAATGCAATGAAGTCTGCCCAGCTCTCTCCGCTATTAACCATTTCCAACCAGTGTTAAACATTGTTGCAATGTCAGCGTAGTGAATATCCTGATAAATATGCAGAAACGCAGATGATAGTTTCCATTTTTATTTTACAGAACTGGCACGGAAAGTACCAGCAATGGCACGGACAGCCGAAGTCATTAGTACATGCATCGAAATACATCGCGGGATTAACCACCCACCGCAATAGGAGAACACCATTTTCGGCATTTCAAGAGAACCCGACACACTTATATTCAATGACATAACTCTATATCACGGACGTTATTTACACATGTACTTACACTATGTACAGTCCGGTGCAATGCATACCGGTCCGTCTGTAACCCTCAGTGTAATTAATGATTCATGACAACTATTAGATCAATTAGAATCATCTGACTCCTGTTCGATTTATGTGACGGAGGTCTTAGAGTATACATCAAATAACATCAACTATCCATCAACCGGAATATCAGTCTTTCAGCATCAAACAATTCCTCTTCATGCAGCTGCTTACATTAAAATAAGTATTAATACCTCCGCCTTCATTCAGTGCATTAAAAAAAAACTGTAATGCCAGACTGATCTATGGATGTCACCCCACGGCCATTTCATCCCTGCATCTAAAAGATTGTGAAAAGCCAGCAATGACTCCGAACTATTCGGTTAAATGCAGGAGCGTCACTTGAGATTTATGAAATGGGGAGCTAATCCTTTATATATTAGGGGGGTCTAATGGAAATGGCCCACATTATTTAAACTAATTAGTGTACATCTATTTGGTTGGGGGGGGGCTAAAGCCCACTAAAATAGGCCTAACGACGACTCTGATTAAATGTATACAATAAATAATCAAATGAATATTGATTAATTCATTATTCATTCAACAATTAAGGTCCCATTCGTTCTACAAAAACACGAAACATATCTATATTTTCCAACAAAAGCGAACCGTTTTAAGATGTTCGTCTTTTTATTTTCTTACATTGTCCCGAGACCTATACACCTTGCCATTCTAGGTGCATGTTCAAAGCGTTCAATCATTTTTCAATTATGCCAAGTTTACCCCTGTAAAGCACACGCCTACTCGGTAAGATATAAAAGCGGCTTCGCCACTGGTCACAAAAAACCGGTAATGAAGTTGAAGGGCGGCCGCTCGGTTCCTGCATCTTTACTGACTTGCAGATGGATCCAAATGACAGCGTGTCGTCCGCGCAAAGCACATTCAGCTCGGATTTCCGATATTTATCCCGACAGCTTCAGGTGTCCGCTAATCGTTCCCAGCCGAACGGCACCGAGCCCGAACTCGAGAACAGTCTAGACGTGAACACGCTCCTGTTCTCCAAGGTGCTAGTCACCGTCATATACTTGGTGCTGTTTCTGGTCGGCTGTGTGGGCAATTCGGTTACGTTATACACGCTGCTGAAAAGACGGACCTGGCGGAACCTGCAGAGCACAGTGCATTACCACCTGGCCAGTTTGGCCGTTTCCGATCTGTTTATTTTGTTGGTCAGCATGCCCATCGAGCTCTACAACTTCATCTGGGTACATCACCCGTGGGCGTTCGGCGATGCCGTTTGCAAAGGTTACTACTTCATCCGGGACGGCTGCTCCTACGCCACGGCGTTTAATATCGCCAGCCTCAGCACGGAACGCTACATGGCAATATGCCACCCTTTCAAAGCGAAAAGCATCATGTCCCGCAGTCGTACGAAGAAGCTCATCAGTGGAGTGTGGGTGGCGTCGTTTCTGCTGGCAACACCGATGCTTCTGACGATGGGTCAGCTCAGCATCGACGGGGAGAAGATCTGCACTACCGTCGTGTCCACGGTCACCGCCAAGACCGTGCTACAGGTGGGTGCAAGGCTGTATCAGCTAGGCAGGTGGCGCAGTGGTTGGGGAACTGTAATATTAATTCTACGAAACCTTCGACCTTATTCGCAAAAGAAATATGTTTGTGTGTGTGTATAACACCTATATACTGCAGTATTGTATGATGCTGCGTATTTAATGTTTCTGCAAATGAGGGAAGTAACTAAGATGAGCAAACATTGTTATTGCTCGGTGGGCAAAACTCAAGATTGGTAGGGAATGGCAAATGTTGTTCTAACGAATACAAATGAAGCAGTTATAGGTGCCTTCATGCATCCATCACGTGAGGTTATTATAATAACAGTTTTGAGTTCTGAAAAACTGCAAGTAAATTTCTTTTCCCTTCAATAAGGTCACGTACTTAAGCAGAGACTAATTTTCCCCGGATAATGTATGACGTATTTACGCGGATAAAACGTCATGCGGCCTTTAAGTTTCCTTTACATTTACAGCATACGCATCTTCAGCAGTTGATGTTAAGAAATGCCTTTAGAAATTTTTATGAACCAATAAAGCAAAATGCATTGTACATGTATTCCTCTCTCAAGTTTTCATAACCTCTTTACTATGTTGAATTGCAGCAGATTTTTATGTGTAGAAATGGTCTATCATGCTAATACCTTAATCTAGAGCAAACATGGCACTTCTGTGAAACTGAATCGGCAACATCATATTGCTGTTTCGATTTATTGATAAGTTAATTCAGGTTAGTTTACAGAACAGAGGTGCAATATAGCATTGCTGATTCTTAGTTTGTGACCTTTTCTGTATTATGCAATATAACCTGAAATTTATTGCACCCCTCGGGACTATCTGGAAAGCTTCCCAGAGTGGACTGAACCCCCAAGGATGCTGAATAAAGCAGTCGAGCCAGAGTCTACGGATGATGGTGTTTTAAAGAATCTAAGGTCCTGTGTCAGTTTGTTGCTTGTTTTAAACTCTGCTCAGCAGTTGACGAACCAAGACTGAACAATACAGTGATTTTTTTTTTTTTTTTTACTGGAGCACCTCAGAAGACATGTCTTGTTCAAGGAAATGTCACAGTCACTCTGGGAATGAGCCACATTCAGGATGCAGGTGTTCTCACAAAAATGCATCCCCCCCCCCAGACCACAGAGACACATCCCTGCTTTTGTAAAGGCTGCCCAATCCCTGTGATACTGAAAACTCCCTGTGTCCTTTTAGAAGAATAGAGGTGTGAGACAACTGACCAGCTGCATTTGTATTATGGTCTCCATATTTAGGATACATTTGCACAAGAAAGCAAAGAAGTCTGTCCAGTTCTTTTGGCTGTCAACCATTTCTGACCAGTGCTAAGAATTTTATTTTTTCTTTTTTATTTAGGAATAATCAGCAGTGTAATGACTCATGACAACTATTAGTGTAATTAGAATCATCCATCTCCTGTTCCTTTCACTTCTGGAGTGACTAGGACCTTTCAAGACTAGTCTCCTTTGAAGAGCAAATAATCCCTTCTGCTTAATTTCTTACATTCACAAGTTCTTACGCCACCCCATTCACCCACGTGTATTTACTGCATACACAGTGCCCTCCACAATTATTGGCACCCCCTGTAAAGATTTATAAAAAGGGTTAGAAAAAAATCCACCTTTTAGTGAAGGAGCTTCATCTCACACTGATAAAAAATGAGAAAAAAATCCAAGTGCCCAATAACTGTGGAGGACACTGTACGTCAATGAACCAAGACATTCTGACCACTGTCACACATGTAAATACTGTGATACTATTGTTATATCGCACAACCCAGCACCCTGCTTCCTCCCAGTTGTCCCTCATCTACCTCAGAGTATCTCTGAAATGGCAAGGCTTGTGGGCTATCTATGGTCGGCCGTGGTGTATGCCTACTGAGAGTTCTCTGGGGAGGGAAACACCACCATCCACCAATAGGGTGTTGGGCAACCAAGTATGGACTAACAGAAGGGCTACTGGGGCACAAATGGCAGGTAATTTTAAAGATGACAATGGGAGCAATGTGTCGTGACATACAGTGCGGCGAACCCCGCTGCGTATGGGGCTTCAAAGCTGCCGATCAGACTCGTTGGTCCAGTAAGGTCCTGTTTCGACACTTGTTTCCTTTGTCCATTGTAGGTACTTTCGGTAGTGGCCAGGGGTCAGTATGGACATTCTGACCGGCTTGTAACTACTTAGCCCCTTAGGCCACAGGGCACGATAACCTATGTGCCATGACAGACTGCTCCTTTGGGCATCATTAAAATTATCTTCCATTTGTGCCACAGTAGTTCTTCTGTTGGTTTGGATCAGGATTAGCCTTCATTACCATCAATGAGTCTTAGTCACCTAATACTCTATAGACAATTTATGGTTTTTCCCTCCTTGGACCAGTCTAAGGCAATATTCAGGGCGGGATAAGGGCAAACCACCCTGGGTACATTCTAGGACCCCCAAGAGGCAGGTAAGAAGGAAACCAGCATCTTGACACAGGAGGCTCTTCTATTGATAACCCTTAGAAGGACTCTCACAGTTGATTAGAGAACAGCAACCCACTATCTTCTCCTTACCTTGAAACACAGGGAGGTTCCATGGAACATGACAGGTCGCATACACGGTATGTACACTAGTCACTATGCTGACATTCCAAACACGAGTTGTTACCCATGACATTACAAGCGGGGAAAACGCAACATACGGGACATGGCATGGTCATTACTAGTGACACCATATAGGAACTACTTACAAAATGCACCAGGGACATGTAAATTAGCTCTCACTAGTGAGAGGCAACTCGCCGATGCTATAATATAATTAAATGTGCCGGCTAGACCTGCCAGTCTGAAATCCCTCGATACACCCTCTGATCTGCAAATTTTACCAACAGCACTCCTGCCCCACCCTGACCAGTATGTTTTACCACTGGCACCCTGTGCTTTGATTAACATATTATTGATATTCCATTGTTTTTTTCAAACTCCCTCTCATTGCTCTTTTGGCTCCAGAAAATAGCTTGAACAGCCCACTTAGGGCTCCCCCCCCCCGACCCATATCAGCATAGGGCCCCCATAGAAGTTAGTCCACCCCTAAATCTAATGATAATATTTTAGTGGGTTTAGCAAATGCTGTTATCGTAACAACTCAGTTCACCTTTCTTGTGTGGCTCAATTTTACTCGAGTAGTGCAAGTTTAAAGCACTTTTTCGATGGTACATCATGTTCAGATTGGAAGAGCAGCAAGCAGCAGTCTTTTTCCATATAACTCCCTGTGCACCAGAAAATGACATTCTGGAGTGTTGATCCTTTGGGAAACCTTTCAAAACTAATCTTCCCTTTTTTGTTTCATTGTTTTTTATTTGTTGTTTTAGTATTAGCATATAAAAGAGGGAAATGGTCACGAGAAGTTTCCAGAAGCCCGTATTAGAACTGATATATTGTTCAAGGGGTGAAAAGGATGTTTGCAAGGAGAGCAAATTGGCTTCTGTTGCTGTGCCTGTGATCTCCGTGTGCAGCCATCATAGGGCTGCGATAAAAAGCCCGCTGAAGCACACGGCACATGCTAATGGAGGTATGGGCTGACTGTTAATGTTTTTTCCAGCTTCAAATTAATTAACAAAGCATGAGCACAATGTAATCTGTAAGCGCAGAGAGATTGTGCATTGAACACATGATACGTGCAAAAGAATAAATACTCAAAACCTGACATTATTGTGATTTTATTTCATTGCGAGGCTGGAAGCTATTAATTAAACTTAACAGGGTCAACCTATCAGACGTCTGTGAGAATTAGCAAGTGGCAGCTGACAAGTACCATAATGTACTTTTTATTTTGCATGCTTATGTTCTTTGTGAACAATGACACTGCACTGGAAATATGCTTGATTTTTGGAAAAAAAAGTTTTAGGCAGTCCAAGAGAAATGTTTAAAGCTATTTATCTAGGTAGTAAGTGCACTTTTGCTCAGAACAAAAAAAAAAAAAAAAAAAAACAATTTAGCATACACAAAGGAAGAGTAACATGATAAAAACTCAAAAGAGTCTCTTTTGAGTCTCTGTTCTCCAAAAAGTTACTGATATCTAGTTGGATGGCTAGATGAACACCGCTTCAGTTCCCAAACCTCTCCTCAGGGGCACCTCAGCCATTCTGTGTATTTATTAAATTTCACCACCAGATCACTTAACTCAATTAGTTAAAAAAGTCAATGAGATATTGATTAGCTATATGAGGTGTGCTTGTTGTCGACTCAAAAAATACATGGTTGTATGGATGGTTGCTGGAAATAATGAAGTGATTTTAGCAGAGGTTTTGAAAAGGCTAAGCTAACACACGTTGGCAGGCATAATAGCATAGTTTTATATTAATATGAAGATAATTTACACCTTTTTTGTTGCCAAGACTTTTGCACGGTACTGTATGATTTTAGTTATGTCAATGTGGCATCTTTAGTTTTCATTGTAATTAATTAAAAGTAGAGTGAATTGAAAACTGACCAGCCTACCTGCCCAGGAGCAGTCAGCGCTGCTGTCTCTATCTGGCTAATGAATCCTTAGGGGTAAATGGTCCCAAGGACCCAAATGTCTGAATATGCCCAGAGCGAATGAACAGAGGTGAATGAATTGAAGGGAATAGCCCAGTCTGAGGACTGGGTCGGCCGACATGTAGCTGAATCAAAAAGAGAAGGTGTGTCCTGTTTATTGTACTGATATATTGATTTTGATCAATTTGGGTAAACCCATGCATTTTGGTATTAGAAGTAGGCCAACGGACCAATAAAATGCCTTCTTAAAAATATATTATACCGTTGAAGGAAAACTGCAGAGAAAATGGATTTAAGGATTTTTGTGTCTGACAGAAAGAAGATCTGGTGTGGGATGGAGATACCATCAGAATGAAAGCAGAGTTTACATTCCAGCAGCTGATATCTGCTATGGGCCCCTTGCTCTGCTCTTCTCGCCCCCTGCAGGTCAACGCCCTGCTGTCCTTTGCAGCCCCTATGGTGATCATTTCGGTGCTGAACACAGCCATCGCCAGGCAGCTGCAGCAGATGTTTCAGCCGAACTTCCGCGCGCGTTTTATTAAGGGATCCGAGCCAGAACCAGGGATGGCCATGGAAACGAGCCGTGTGCAGTCGCTGCGGCATGGGGTCAAGGTTCTGCGTGAGTAGGGCACACACCAAACAGGCAAACAACAATACTCTTATGACAATGGTATACACACAGAATGAACAGGAACCACTGCTGTTGCCATAACACACGTTAACGCTGACAGTTCTGGCATAACTTTTCGTGTTTATCTCTCTAAATATATATAAATAATATCAACTAGTGGAGAGAACTGCAAGTGTGGAAGTCTGCGGTTGTGTGATCTTTTGTGTACGACCAATAACCATAGATACTTAATTATTGTTGCAGCTGACTTCAGTACTGCTCAGTCTGAAAAAAAATACTGTTAGAAAATTTTGAAATGCTTTGCGACAAAATGTTTTCAGATATTTGAAGTAGTCTGGAGGATGGAAAAAATAAAGATGGTCTGTGCTTCATACGTATTGACTCAATCATAGAGCCATTGAAAGTATTTTTATATTTCCATGTTTCGGTTGCTTGATCTACTTTTTCAAGGCAATTTGTGAATTTTAATGTGGTTTGAAAACCTTTGATGTTTCCACAGCAAGTGGATGCATCTCAGCATGATGTTCTGACTATGAGGGGTGTTTCGCTCCCACCTTTAAAAGACAGTTTTAACATTAGTTCAAAGCTGTGGCATAGGCGCATTCAGACCTCTGACATGGGTTTTTTTAAAAGAGAATGTGTAAAATTTTGAAAAGGGGCATCTTAAAAGCTTTGGTGGCAAGGAGTTGAGGTAAAAAATCAAGCGCAAAGAACATTGTGGAATTCCGACTATGAACAAAGTGTTAAGAAAGAGTGTTAAATGAAGAAATAAGAATTACTTAAAATTATTAGAAAAGAAAATGGTAAGTACGAAGATTAAGTATAAGGTCGACTTTACCTAAAGTATAGACTATTGATGAGGGAAATGCAAGGATACTCATTTTTCATTATGCACGTCGTCAATTGGAACTGAGGCAAATTTAGTTTTACATTGTGACTACAAAAATGTAGTTTGTACTATACTGAGATATTATCCTTTATCCTTTATGCAGCCTGTGCTAGACTCCAGGCTCCTCTGCAACCCTGTACTGGATAAGCAATTTGATGGGAGATGGATAGACTTTCTTTATAGAAATGGCACATTTTACAGCATATTACCTCATCACTATCCTTAAGGAAGCTGGTTCCTGGTTGGTTACATATGATTTTCAGTGTCCACCAACACACTGAAACATACTTCACATACTTGTCTTATTTGACAAACATCGTTTGGGTTTTCCTTAATGGAGAGGAGTTGCATTCAGTCGTGGAAATGAGGGAACCACTGATGATTTAGGCAAAAACGTGAGCTCACAGTTCTGCACTAATGCATATGTCCATTACTATGTCAGTAACCAGGCTCACAACAGCTGCCCAGAAGAGAAATAAAGAAGTAAAACCCAACAGGATCACTCTGGCAAGGTTGTTAATTTGTTGGTTTTGATGCCATAATGGTCCTGTGATTGGCTGGCATTCCATCCAAGGTATACCTGGGATAGACCCTACACACCCCCATAATCGTGACCAAGATAAGTGGATGCAACATGGATGGATGGATGAATGGCACTATAGTGATACCATCAATAGTTAGTTAGGTTTCCAAGCATGTCTTCCTGACTTCTTTCTTTAACTTAATTATACTTAAGCCTAATGTTACAATTAGCCCATTGCCATGATGCCTAATTGTTTGCTTGAGCAGTATCTAAACATTAGTAGTAAATATATTTCAAAATGAATCTTATTGTTTCAAAAACATCCAAGCACACCATAAGGAAACACCATTCTAATTCTGCAAACATGTCTTCATAATGCTTCAGAATCTTCGCTAACTTTGCATGGCTACTATTTCTACTGTTCTTTCTTCCATCCCACCATCTAAATCTGCCTTGTTGCTTTCGCTTTATTGTCTCGCACCCCTGCCTTCTCCCATGCTCTCGGGGGGCACGTCTAGTAGGCGCGGTGGTCCTCGCCTTTGTGGTGTGCTGGCTGCCCTACCACTCCCGGCGGCTGATGTACTGCTATGTGACAGAGTGGACAGAGTGAGTGTTATTTGCATCTGGACCCCATGTAATTTTATGGACAGAGGGTTTAGGGTTGGCCCACCAACTGCCACATAATGAATAAATAAGAATAAATTACTTTGGTCCATGTGCCATCACTAACTGAATGGACAGAGTGATGGGGATCTGGGTTACATGTTCTTCCACTAGAGTTGCTCTAGAAGCAGTGAGCTGTACATATTGAAAATGCAACCTAACTGAGTTAAAAATTAAGCACCGACAGAATAATTAACCATTTCTTGCTGTCTCTACAGAGTAATGTTTGACTTCTACCACTATTTCTACATGGTTACCAACGTGCTGTTCTATATCAGCTCGGCCATCAACCCTGTGCTCTACAACCTGGTGTCTGCCAACTATCGGAAATTTTTCTTCTCCACACTCCACTGCTCCTGCATGGATGAGAAACTGCAGGGACAACAGCAAGACCAGCAACAGGTCCGACCCAAGTTCTCCAATAGCATCAGCAGCAACCACATATTCAGCATCAAGGGCACCTGAGCTGAATAAATCACTATAAGACCACACTACAGTTGACCCTCCCCCCTCATGGGGGTTAGGGGCACAGCCCCCCCTCCCCCCCCATAATTTTGAAAGACCATGTAAATTTTTTTGGTCCCCTTGGCTAGCAAAGCAAGCATGTGAGCAGAGTGGAGCAAAGCAAAAATATATGAGAAACATGAGATATCACAGGAGAGGATGCTGTAAACAAGCTTGTTGTCCTCCTAACCATCCATCTTCTATAACTGCTTATCCTGTTCAGGATTGTGAGGGATCCAGAGCCTATGGGTGCAAGGCAGAGGATGACCCAGAGTGGGATGCCAGCCCATTTGCAGGGCACACTCAGTCACTCACACATTCACACCTATGGGCATGATGACAAGGGGAGAACATGCAAACTCCAGACCCATGGAGCTGTGGTGGATGCTGGAACCCTGGTTCCAGAGGTGTGAGATAACAGTGCTAACCACTGTGCTACCATGCCACCTCCTCTTTTGAATCAGGTCTGTACATATATTTTATGAGTTCATGTGTTACTAAACATTTTTGTGTCATCTGCTGGCCTTCATGTGTCATCTGTGGCTTTCGCAAAACTCCCAAAAAAAAGCCTCTAATAGTATGTGACTTTTTTATCTTTGTTATGATATATATCCATATATACCCATAACTGTATTTTGTGGTGTTAAACCCTTTAAAACACCATCAATTCTGTATACTGTGCGCCTGTGTTTATGTGCCATACCAGTTACTGGGATCGAACATAAATTTAGGGTAGCTGGAAAATCACCAGTTAATGTTCAGTGCAAAACTGCATGCATCTTGGGATCGGGAATTGTTTTATTGCAAAAGAAGGAAAGAAATTTTCATTACTGATATTCTTATAATATGCTGCAATATAACAAGAACATACATTAAAACAAAAAACAACAAAGACAAACAAACAAACAACAAAGAACAATACTGAGTGCACCATATGCATCCAAGATACAGTAGGTTACATGTAGGCTTCAGACTGTAACGGGGTGACTGTATTCATGATGTTTCAGTGAAAAATGAAACTGAGCCTAGTACTTTGAGAAAGGAGCTTGTTAACTGGACCTACCTTTTCAGGGGCCCGAGGCAAAGCTCCACAAGCAGGTAATTCAGGGGCCCGAGGCAAAGCTCCACAAGCAGGCAATTCAGGGGCCCGAGGCAAAGCTCCACAAGCAGGTAATTCAGGGGCCCTAAGCAAAGCTCCACAAGCAGGTAATTCAGGGGCCTCAGGCACCTGCAAACTCTGCCTATAGCTAGAGCCAGCCATGTTTCTGCCTGCACATAAACATCTTGGTGTGATGTATACAGTTCTTTTTCATTATTTAAAAATTTGTGTAATTATTCTTTTTTATAAATATGTATGAACATACTATACATATATTCTTTAATGCCTTTGTCTAGGCCCCTGATGAGGTTCTAGGCAGTTGCCTACTATGTCTAAGCCTGAATCCAGCAGTGATTAACATTCCTTATGGTCAACAGTGAACAAACACATCTTTCAGTCCCCCTTCCATTTTTCTCTTTCTCCTGTCCTCCTTACGTTCTCATTCTTACTCACCTTTTCTCTACTAACCTCACTATCTTCAAACACAGAAGTCCTCACCTGAGGCCTATTCCTTCTTGCTGATATTATGATTTATGTTGGAATAGTTAAGCGTTTTAGTTTCCTTTTTTTTTTGCATGTGGAAAAGTTGGTCTTTGGAGCTCACCATTTGAAGCAGTAACTTTTTCAGTTGTCCTTTATGAATTGAAACTGAGCAATCTGCAAAAAAAAGTGAACCGAAATTGCAATTTGTGGAAAAATAAACATGCTTAGGATTGTTTTTCTTAGTGCATGATGTTTGTAGATGAACAACATACTTACATTGATGATGTGTAGCTCAGCAGACTCTCTGTCAGTAACCAGAACGGTGCTGGTCTCTGGGCTCTTGAGCAAAGCCCTTAACCCCCAACGCTAGGGGTTCTACGTGCATAAGCATGTGTCTGTGTGTCTCATGGAGAGCGAAATGGAAATGAAAAGGGAATTTCCCCACTGGGATTGATAAAGTACCACTATCACACACATACACCATAGTTTTAGCATGTCAGCAATCATGAACTGTATGACAAACTAAAAGAAACCTCAGCAAAAGAAGCCATTCTCAAAAATGTTAATATATGCAGACCCAAATCTCAGCAGATCCTTGGCAGAAATGCAGTGGCACGTGTCCTTAAAGGATGCATCACATTTCTCCAGCATAAAATGTTCTTCAAATTGCTTAATTATAAGGAACTAATTCATAGAACTGAAAAATGACCCCTCCCACAAAGCAGATCAATGGCCGGTTTTTGTGGAAATGGTACTTCCCATAGTTCCACGCTAGACAACTGTAATGATGCTTTACTTGGCTGTTTTACAAGTATAAATTGTATAAGTTTTGTATAAGTACGAATAGGGGTACAAAGGAATTCTTTAGCTTTCGCTTGTACCATGTTATTCTTCCATGAGACATGCAAACACAGGTGAGAAGGGAGTGTATACTTCAATAATAATACATATACATTCATTTGGAAGAAAATGTGCTACATTAGACATGTTCTTATTGGAGATTATGCCAGGTAACATGGAGATGGACCAAGTACCTTCCCACCGTTAGCAAAAGGGGCTAACGGTGCTCTCTTACATTAGAAAATATTAGGTGATGAAATCATATATAGATCAAGTGTTTGTTACAATACAGTAAAAACCATTTAGAATAAATTTCAATAATAATTGTAATTCTTCCTGATTGTCTAATTTCTGACATTTTTAAAGCAGTAAATGCAAAGCCTGAAACAGCAGTGTGTTAGACAGACAGACTATATGGACAAATGTATTGCCCATTACACCTACAGGAACTTCTATGATACCGCATTATAAATCCATAGGCATCAATATGGAGTTAGTGCCCCCTCTGCAGCTATAACAGTTTCCACACTTCCGGGAAGGCTTTCCACAAGTTTATGGAGTGTGTCTGTGGGAATTGCTGCCCATTCATCCAGAAGAGTATTTGGGAGGTCAGGCACTGATGTTGGATGTGAAGGCCTGGCTCACAATCTCCATTCCAATTCATAGCAAAGGTGTTTAGTGTAGTTGAGATCAGGGCTCTGTATGGGCCAGACAAGTTCTTCCACCCCAAACTCACCCAACCCTGTCATAAGAACATAAAAAATTTACAAACGAGATGCGGCCATTCGGCCCATCAAGCTCACTTGGGAAGAACTTAACTAATAGCTCAGAGTTGTTAAAATCTTATCTAGCTCTGATTTAAAGGAACCCAGGGTTTTAG
>JAODJW010000127.1:26971680-26990546 GCA_026777045.1 Hyperopisus bebe | reverse complement strand
AGAAGTGCTTCCTCAAATTTGTTTTAAAATGTTCTCCCGCTAATTTCCACTTATGGCCACGAGTTCTAGTATTTAAATTAATATTGAAATAGCCATTTGGCTGAACAGCATCCAGACCCGTTACCCATTACCTGTCTTTATGGACCTAGGACACAGTCATGCTGGAACTGAAAAGGGCCTTCTCTACACTGTTCCCAGGAAACATAGAATTGTCCAAAAACCCTATACTATTATCCATCCTCCACCAAACTTTACATTTGGCACAATGCAGTCAGGCAGGTAAAGTTTTCCAGGCATTCGCCAAACCCAGACTAGTCCATCAGACTGTCACACAGAAGCGTGATTTGTCACTCCACAGGACACGTTTCCACTGCTCCTCCGGCCAGTGTCGGCATGCTACCATCTGACACTTGGCATTGCGTTTAGTGTTGTGAGGTTTGCATGCAGTTGCTCGGCCATGGATGCCCATTTCATGAAGCTCTTGGCACACAGTATCTGTTCTGGGGTAAATGCCAGAGGAAGTTTGGAACTCCGCAGTTAATTAGTCAACACAGCATTGGCAACTTTTACACACTATGAGTCTCAGCACTCAGTGACCCTGCTCTGATTTTATGTGGTCTGCCACTTCTTAGTCGAGTTTCTGTTGTTCCTAAATGTTTCTACTTTCCAATAATACTACTTACTGTTGACCATGGAATACCCAGCAGGGAAGAAATTGCACAAACTGACTTATTGGAAAGGTAGCATTCCATGATCGTACTATGCTTGAATTCACTGTGCTCTTCAAAACAACCAATTCCTTGTGAAATGTTTCTAAACTTGACTGCAGGGCTAGGTGCTTGACTTTATACACCTGTCACAATGGGTCTGAATGAAACACCTGAATTCAATGATTGAGAGGTGTGTCTCAACACCTTTGCCCCTATAGATTAGATAGATAGATAGATAGATAGATAGATAGATAGATAGACTACAACTGCAATTAACAGCAAAATGGCAATAAATCAACTGATTTTAATGGACTTTTGTTGTGAAACCAATAAATTGGCTACATTGTTAAAGAATTAAGCAAGCATCCCAAGACTTTCTGTGCGCACTATATTTTCACTATGCTTGAAAATAATCCAGACAGCCATATAAATTGAGAAAACATCATTTATTCAAGTCCTGTAACTGATTGTAATAGTTATGCATTATGCATATGCATTCTACTTCAGCTGTGGTACCAAGAGTCTCATGATTGTTTCATGATGATTGACAATAATGATGTCAGTACAGTACAAAAATGACAAGCAACCATATTTTCGCTTTTGACATGGTAATTTGATTAGTCAGCTGCTTTTATCAGACATTAAACCTTGATTTTAAAGGCTGAAGTTAACGTTATAAATACTGAGAAATACTGAAATAAATGTATGATCTTTATAGGTTTTGAGGCGGTTACTGTGTTTGTACAACACATATATTATTTCAAATGTTCTGATCAACCATTTGGGATAGTTGTGTATCATTTTTCAAATAAAGGTTTAGCAGTAAAAGCAGTAAAACAGGTTTCAAAATTATTGGCACCCCTAGACAGTTTCAAATAAAATCATATGTGTCTGTTACAAGGTTCTGTTTTTTATAGTTGGTCTCTAGAAACTGTATTGCTGCCTTTCCCCATTTCCTGTGTCTTTGGGTATTAAATATGAGATTCCAGGCATGCAAAACCCATTTGTCATCCATCGGCATACTTTATGCTTGAAAAATGATTCCCCAGATTCTATATCATTTGGGCATTTTGAACCACCATGTGTATTGTTAACGTTCCATTTTTGTTATTTTCATGATGGGTGAGTTAACTATCTATTTGCATATACAGTATATAGGTGTGTACGTGTGTGTGTGTGTGTGTATGTGTGTGTGTGTGTGTGTGTGTGTATATATATTAGTGCTGTCAAACGATTAAATTTTTTAATCAGATTAATGACAGGGTTGCTATGGGTTAATTTCGATTAATCACGATTAAATATTCAAAAAGGGAATATATATGCACTTAACATGTTTATTGAACATCTTCAACATGAGTCGGATGCATTCCATCTGCCACAGAAGTGCAATACCATGGACCCATATCAAAAAGCAAGATGTTTTACTAAGCCGGACAACTTGTCGGATTTAAGGTACCTCAGTTTCAATGGTCTTTATCTTCGTTCACTTACAATTAGCCCGAACTACCATAAATCCGACAAATAATTTGACTAATCATGAAATCCAATTCTAGCCCGGTTAATTGCCATTGTTAGCAATATCATTTGATAACACATTACGCGCGGTGCTTTACGTATAAAACTCTGTGGCAACACGTCCACAGATAAGTTGGACAGTATAGTGTGTGCGACTGATTTAACGAGCCACAAATGAATAGTGCTTAAACCAGGGGTGCCCAATCTTATCCGCAAAGGGCCGGTGTGTATGCAGGTTTTTGGGATAACCTGTAGATCAGCTGTTCAAACCAAGGTACAGTATGAGGACTCTTCAGCCAATCAGTCCTCTAATTAGTAATCTAATTAGGGAGTTGCAGCGAAAACCCGCATACACACCGGCCCTTTGTGGATAAGATTGGGCACCCCTGGCTTAGACAGTATAAAACTACAACTTTCCCTTCTGTTGATAAAGGGCACAGCCATCTTGGATCCTGAACTCGGGATCCTCTGTGCTGCTCCGAGATATTTCTCAGATCTCCAAGAAACGGGAGCGCGCGTGCGGTCACTTCTGGCTTCAAAACTTGGAATCCGACTCGGAATATGAGTTCCGAGGGCAAATGGAACGCACCAAAACTGCCCAAAATGGGTTTACAGAGACATTTCAGGGATTTTGAGTCATTCTGCGCTGCAGATGGGTTAATTGCGTTAAAAATTTTAATCAGATTAATCATGATAATGGATTAATCCGTGTTAACCCATTAATTTTGACAGCCCTAATATATATATGTGTGTGTGTGTGTGTAGGTATATAGTGTTCATAGATGAGAAAGTAGCAACATGGAACAGCTTTAGTTTAAGTGCTACAGGAGTTAAGTAAGACCTGAAATCACACCACTGTCCCCCTCCCTACCGCTGTACAGGTTCTGTCTTGGATGTTGCAAAATTCCTCACATTTTGTTGAAAATTTTAAAAATGGGGTTAAAATAATGAACATTGATTCCAGGGAGAAATACCATAAAAATGTTGCCATGTAGAAAACTTTTATTCAAGGGTCTGGATCTGAGGTACAGAAGCAGGAAAGCAGGGCAGTATGTGATAGCCTTAGTAGGAATGGCTTCCGATCCCATATTCACTGTAGGTGGAGGAACACTACTGCTTGTGGTATTCTCAGGTTCCCTATTCCAAGAATCACCTTAATTCTATGTTCCCTTTCACCGAGAGCAAAGATGGGCTAATGGGTAGGAGGTGAAAAAAACATCAAACTGTTGCTAGCTCTTGAGGGCCCAACTAGTTTAAAGCAAGAGGTTAGCAGAGTACTTTTTGAGTCAGGGAATAACATAAGTTGAAAATTAAAATGGGAAGCCCAAAATAAGGGCCAGAACCCTGCTGTTTCTTGCCTGTAATCCACCAGACCTGTATGTCACCTCAAATAACCAGCTCCAGGTTGCAGTATGATTAACCTAAGAGGTTCTGAACTCCCCCAAAAGCTGATTGGGAAGTTGAGGCAGTTGGGTGTCAATATCCCCCCTGTGCAACTAAATCCTGAACTTCCTGACCAAGAGACAGTCCACAACATCCCTAGAACTACCATACTGAGCACCAGCACACCCCGGAGCTGTGTGCTCAGCCCAGTTCTGTTCACCCCTCCGACTCTGGCGGCTGAGGAATGCAGAAATGGGAAACATTCTGGATTTACAGAGAAAATAATAATGGATAGTTTTCATTCTCTTTACACTTCCCCCAACACTTCTTTACGTTTCCACCAACTCTGTAGGTGAGAGCAAGCAGGCTGTGAAGGGCAGCTACCCATAACAGTGCCCAAGGAGCTGGGGGTGTTCAAAGACCCGCAGATGTGCCAAGGCTGGGCTTGAACGGGGAACCTTCCAATCACTGCCTTAGCAACTTAGCCCACTGAGCCACATGCTGCCCCATGATAATGTCGTCAATAGTGTTAACACACTATTTTTCACAAAGCAGACTATGTGTTGTGTGTTGTGTCAAATGTGCAGTTAAATCTCACCAGGCATTCCTAGAGAAATAGATCAACAGTGCTTTGATAGATCAATGCTTCAAATTTCACTGGAATCAGCCCTCTTGTACTGAAAGTGTTCACTGTTCAGTGAAATTTACAGACAAAAGCATGGAAAAGATTAAAAACATGCTTCTATTCTACTTCAGAACATTAATTCTGAAACACTTTTCAGAAGCAAGAAAGTCGTGATGGGGTGATAGGAATTACAATGCAGAGAGGACAAAACAGGAAATATGCAGAAGTTACACAAACAAGTATAAACAACATTTGATTGAAATGGGTGGCATCTCATTCTATGTTTACGTTCCTGCAGTTTTTATTTAATCAGTTGTCCTGTAACACCCTCATCAGATAGCCCAGGGAAGGATAAGATGGGAAGCAATTCAGAGCATGTCAAGGGCTCAACACAATCACTGGAAGAGTACCAAGCAACAACAGGCAAGGTTTCTGAACACACATCACATGGCATTCAGAGGTGATGGGGTGGGTGTAATTTAGAAAAAAAACACTCTGTTGTTAGATGGAGGAGACAAGGAATTTATTGAATACTACCTTCAGGCTGTAAACTCAGTGAAGATGTGAAGACACTCGTACATCAAAAGCATAATTTCAGACTCTCTAGACCCTTTGCAGTTTGCCTACCAAACAAATAGATCTGTGGAAGATGTGATGTTCCTAGCCCTCCACACTGCTCTTCGCCACCAGGACAGTACAAACACACCCATTTGGATACTGTTTGTAGATTATGCAGGGTGGAGTGATGGCTCTCAGGTTAGGGATCTGTGTCAGCAATCGGAAGGTTGTTGGCTCAAATCCTGAGAATGCCAGGAGTGAACCTAGTCCATTGGGCCCTTGAGTAAGGCACTTAGCCTGCCATTGCTTCATCCACAGTATGATATTACTCTACATTCAGCCCTGCAACTTACAAGGAAAGTTTGGGGGTTGGTGGTAGGATTGGCACTCCAACCACTGAAAAAATCTCACATTGTTCCATTCGGACTAGTGTGGCACCAGGGTGTCGCCAGCTGCATTCAGGCTCTCACGATGTAATCATGTTATATAAATCAGTGTTTCTCAACCCAGTCCTCAGGGAACCCCAGACAGTCCATGTTTTTGCTCCCTCCCAGCTTCCAGCCAATAAGGAACACCAAATACCTGGTACAGGTGCCCTAGGAGCTGAGAGGAAGCAAAAATGGGATTCCTTCAATGTAAATGTGCAACAGAAATATTAAATTGCGTTTGCACATTTATTAGACGTTCATCACTGTTTCACTTCACGAAGGCTTCATTTAACCCATATAAAACTGATACTGAAACTGTAACGTAGCTAGACGAGGAACGAGAACATAGGTCATTTATTTGTCTGGTCAATAGTTTACTAGTTTCTGATTTAAGAGCATGCACCGCAGTGCTCCGTAGTAGGTTAGGGGGAATTTGTCTTGTCCTTTCTGCGTACATTTCATCACCTCGATGCTTTCTGTCTCACTGATAGGACAAGCGATTATGCGATTCATCATAGCTCCGTTAACGCATTTAAAAGTCAATGAGCTTGTTGCTGACCACCGCGGCAAAGTCCGCCCGCCTGACATCCCGCCGGTGCGAGTGTACGCGAGGGCATAACTTCGGATTGAGCATTTGAAGTCTCCACTCATTTAAGGGGGTTCAGGGAGTTGTATTGGCTGGTTTAGATTATTGGTGGGTTACACGCATGAGTAACATAGATATGAGAAATAACTTAATCTGCTAGAGACGCAGCACAGCTCTGTCAGCGGGACATGGTGTCTCGAGCTCGCAGTGGCGGGATGAACGAGCGATTCCTAGCTGCTCTCGCGCCTTTACTTTTTTTCTCCTCAGAGAGGTACGTAAGTGTGCTTCTAATATACATGTATATAATTATTGAGCAGTTATACATACATATATATATATATATATATAGATGAAGGTGTCAAAAGCGCTGAAAGCTGTATTAGTATATGATTTCGACTAGCTAATTATGCAGGCTTGGGAACGAAAGCTTAAATTGATGAATTCACGTATAACGATAATCAGGTCATCTCGGACACTGGTAAAGTTATCGTTTTAAACCAGCGACCTGGCAGCTAGAAAACTACACTTCTGATTGCCGCTTATCAGGAGATTATCTGTCAGGCTGTCAGTGACTAATCCATACTACAGAAAACACGAACAAAAAGGCTAAGACGGAATAGTGACAAATGAGAAAGCAGTAGCAAGTAAGGTTAACTACTTACAGTAAGACACGCCTCCTTGACTTGACGGAAAAGATCGAACCGAAATGTGATTAAACATGCTACTGGTTAAATTAATACCTGCCTTTTTCTTAAGCCACAAATTCATCATTTGTGAACAAATGTAACGCTACTGGCAGCATGGTGAATAATGATTAAGGGAAAAGTTCGTTTCTATTCCGAGATCCTTTTCTGTTGGTACCTGGATTGTGGTGCCATCTGCCGTTGCTGTATGTTGCAGCCGCTGCTCCATCTTCTCTGTCTCTTCCTGCTTGCAGGATTGGAGAAGTAGAGCAGTTAGGCAGAGGCCACTGCCACATGTACTTCGAAATGTTTTACACGCAGCTTTTCACTTTGAAACGTGGGCCTCTGGCCAGGATTTGGCTGGCAGCACACTGGGAGAAGAAGATCACAAAAATGCACGTCTTTGAGTGCAACCTGGAGGCAACCGTCAAAGACATAATTTCCCCTGAGGTAGCTGTTGGCCATAAATACCCAATTAACTACAGAAAAGATATGTTATACCACCATAACATTCTTTATTTCTTTATTTGTGTTATTGGTAATAACAGTTGGGTATTAGCTATAATTTCATTAATGTTTTTGTGACATTCTGCATTATTTTGACAGGTTATAATTGGCCTCAGGATATCTAGTCACCTTCTTCTGGGGGTTGTACGGATATACTTTCGGAAGGCAAAGTACCTCCTATCTGACTGCACAGATGCTGTCGTGAAAATCAAAGTGGCCTTTCGTCCAGGTTTTATATCTTAGCTGGTGAAAGTGAACTTAATAAATGCATTACTTGTAGCAAAATATAAAACTTTTTGATATAACAATGTGGTTAAAAAATGTCCAGTTACATTTGGTTATTAGATGTTTTCTCTGGGATTGTTCAAATCACATTTCAAACAACTATATATTTCACTGAAGCATTTCTGGTTAATTACTGTGTTTAAAGGTATGGCCTTTTCCTTTATGTGAGGTGTACATAGAAACATCTCTTCCAAACTGGATATGGCACATGTAGGTTGGAAAGTACTTTCAAAACCTGTGGAGTCCATGTATTATAAAGGCACAGCTACTGTGCTTGAAACATATTTCTTTTCTGAGCTTACATTTTGGAGGGGGTATTTTTTATTTGTGTACTTTATATTGACACATTGGAATATAATCAAAGCTGAAGAGCTTGCAGCCATTAGAAACCCCTCAGAAACATTGAATGTCATTTTACATGGATGATGTTCCCATCCACATCACAGGGCAGACAGATTTACCCAGTGAGAGTCTGGAGGCTTCATTTAAAGCCATAACCTTGCCAGAGGATTTCACCGATTTTGAGTTACAGCTGCCCGATATCAGGTGCTCACTCTTCACGTATTCTGCATACTTCACACACCTTATGATCTTGATTAATACATTCCATACATTTCACCTTAATACTTTAAAACACTCCTGTGAGAATCAGCTTAATTATTAGTTATTGTTCAGTTGCTCTGTAGATCTGTCCATCTTCCAAGCTTTTATCCAGTACAGGGTTTTCTGGGGAGTTTGGAGTCATAGCCCAAGAGGTATAGGGCATGAGGATGCATAGCATGCCTATCTGTTAAAGGGCACATGCATTCACACACACTATGGGTGAATTCAAAAACACCAGTTCACCTACCTGGATGCATTTGGGATGGAAAAAAACAGTATATCCAGAGTAAAGCTGCCCAACACTGAGAATGTTTCTATCTAAAATGGCTTGAGTTTTAATTTTAAGTCATGCAACCGGTATCTATGTCACATGGTCTCCTGGGCCTTTCTGGTACCTATTATTTCAGCTGTAATTGGATTATAAGCTTGAATATCATGGAGGGATCACTTGTGGTGTTTGCTTTTGTCCTCTTAGAAAGCGAGAGCATCTTATTTGTCCCACTTCTGTCAGTGATATAGACTTTGCAGATCATTTCACACTCAACCAGTGCAAGACAGAGGACATTACCCTAAAAGAGGACTATGGAAGTAGCTTCCATGTACTGCAGTCTGATTTTGGTAAGAAACAGGTTTTTTTTTATAGTTTTAACAATAGTGTTTTCCCATGATTTCAAATGTATGAATTAGATGATATTGATGGATCTTTTATTGCTTGACCCACCTATTCATTCTCATTTAGAATCTGTGTTTGTTTTGTATTTCACTGCTGGGCAGGGGATGAGGTTAATTTTCAGGAAGGCAGCATACTTGAAGGAAGTTTCCATAGCTTGGCTCCCAGATGCGATGGCTTTGGGGATGAGGACACTGACTTCACCCTTCTAGGTAGCTGTCATTCTAATGAGAAATGTTTTCTGTACATTTATCGTCTTTATGTGAAGGAAAGCTTCCCTACAGTCGTAAATTCCTAATTACCTAAGTGATCACTCTTTAGTGGTGGGGGTCTCTTGTTGTGTTCTTTTTTTAATTTTGGGGGTCCCTGGTTTAAGGAAGGTTGAAAACTGTGATTTTGTTTTAGAAAGATCCTGATCTGTTTTGGGTTGTTGTTATTCCTGTAGATTTGATGGAGAATTCAAATGAGGTTGCCATGCCCATGGACGTTTTCTCAGTTGGCTTGAACAATGAGGTTCCAGCAGCTCCACCTCCGACTGCTGAGCCGAAAGAAGGTTAAATTTAAACACAGACAAAAAAAAAAATGTGTATATATTTTTGCGAGAGAATTTCAAGCAAGTTGTACAGATAAGGTGCATTGTTAAAGGATACAGATGAATGGGAGATGTGACAGCATCCCGGAAGCTGTTTTTCTTTTTACATTCTTCTCAACTCCCAGGCTTTGCTGCCCTGTGCGCTCCTTGCATAACACACACATAGACACACACACTGTCCTGCACTCACTGCACAAAGCCTGCTTTAAAAAGCTCGTAAGATTCTCCTTTTAGCCTTGGGTGGCCTCTGCTGAAGGTAAAATTTGCACACATTACCTTTTATTAGTTGGCAGATACAAAAACCCAGCTGGCTCAGGAATAAATGAGCCAGAGGGAAACAGGCAAAGACATCCAGTGTCTGTGGAGTATTCTTTATTTAGAATAGAACCCATTTAAACCTGTGAAATGTAAAAGGAGAAATTTATGCTAAAGATGTTGTTATGGGACTGTGTCTTTTAGCACAATGGGTTTAATGCTGAAACATACAGTCTAATGCAATTTACAATAAAGCAATTAAGAAAGAGAAATATTCATGTCGCTCTAGTTCCAATTCCACTGTGTCTTACGGAAACGGTTGTTTGTGAAATGTTAGCAGCAGAGCACCAGGAGACAGGATCTGAGGCTGCCGAAGAACATGCTGCTGTCAGTGAGACCATTCTGCTGGAGAACGAGGAGGAGGCGTTTGCACTTGAGCCAGTGTCGGTCCTCTGTGAGTGTGTCTCCGCAGGCAGAAAAGCCAGGATATCATCCCAGGTTTCCTGCACACTCCCTTTATTATTAATAAAAGCTATTATTTCGTCAAAAGAAAGGCTAAGTATAGTAGCGAGTCCATCTTTGGTGGCTTGTGGTTAAACTGACATACAGCTTAGCACCTGTCTTTGAGCTGGCTGGCTTGTACCCCTGGTTTTAGCTATCGCACCATTTAATATCTGGCCTGCACTGCCTATAGCCTCAACAGAGAGGAAATGGGGGAAGGCCAAAAGACGGCTGCTGGTGGATTCTGTGAAGGAGCTCTCCAACGAGGCGATTCGCAGCCAGATTGAAGACTGTTCAGACCTCCTGGTGCCATTGAGCATAGCGCCACCTACACGTCAGCTCATGGAGTGGCAGATGACTGGAGGGGTGCACAGACTGTTCCGCCATCTCTGTGTGTCTGTTATACACCCACAGCTCCAACAGGTAATAGTCAGCTGCCATTAAGATGTTTACTTAAGACAATAACCCGGAAATTAATTACTTTATCTATTCACACCTGTGACCAGAACCTTTCTCCAATCAACAGAAAATAAATACTCCTTTATACATTTGCAAAGGATTTTGTTCACCTGTTTACCCTAAATAAATACATGCTCTATGTGTTATGCACGTTCTTACACACAGTAGCCACTTTATTAGGTACCTCTTATTCACCCAAACAACCAATTCTTCCAAATAGCAAATCATATGGCTGCAGTGAATACATACAGCACACAGGACTATTGATATGATTACCCCTCTGATGTGATGGTTCTAGCATCTCAGAAATAGCTACCCTTCTGGGATTTTCATGTACTGCAGTGTTTACAGTTTAAATAAAACTGTGCGGTACGCAAAAAAACATCCAGTCAGCAGCAGGTAAGTGGGTGAATAAATCTTGTTAATGAGGGCGGTCAGAGGATAATGGTCAGCTAACAGGAAGACCACAGGTGCAAATACAACAGCTCAATAAAACAGAGGTGCACAAAAAGGCATCTTGAGTGCATCTGCCAGCCCTTGAAGTGGTTCTGTACTGTTTAGGCATGCCTAATAAAGTGTCCACTGAGTGTACATATTAAATGAGTTACTTTTGTTTAATAAAAAGCAGCCTGTATTGGTGCAGTGTGTCTTGGTAGAGCAGCCTTGCCTGTTTTGACAGCTATTTCCCAGAAATGTGATGTCTACGGAATGGTGGAAAAGCCAGAGAGACAGGGAACAAGACTGGGAGGAGATGAGGGACCAGTCAGGTGAGGCATATTTATTGCTTTTTTTCTTACGATCCAATCAGTGATTATACTATAAAATAGACAGCGTACCATAAAACTGCATTCCTGTGCATTTGCATTAAAATGCATTGTGTACTATATAAATTAACTGATTTATTTCTGTGGTGTCCAACCTTTGTTTTGCACTGAGAGCGACTTTTACAAAAAAAATAACCAGGGAAGCTGCTGAGTCACAATGGTATATTTTGCCAACCAGGGAGGAGTCCCCTTTGATAGTTTGGTTAATTTTTGGCCAGTCAAGGGGGATGGAATTCATGATAGACTGTAAATGTGTCGCCGATCAACCTGTCTTACTGACTTGCATGATTACTTGATTCATAATCCCCCTTTCCTCGTCCTTGTGTTTTCCTCAGGAGTTAATGAAAGCATGCTGGCTGCTGAAAACACCGGCCTCCTATCAGGGATTTTGGATCTGGACTCCACCAAACACAGCCTTGATCATCTGCCTCTGATCGCCTCTGAAGAGCACAACTCATCTCCATCACACTGCAACAGCATGAATGTAATTGGAAAAAATAACATCACCACTGTATTTTTCTATTTGTCTTTCAACTCACATATCCACACATTACTTTCTCTTGTCTTTTTACTTGATTTTGTGTTTTTGTCACAGGAAGAAAGTAGGACAGTATTCACATTCCCAGAAATACTACCTGAGGACTCCCTACTGCTTCCAAATATGCCAGACTCAAGTCATACCCAGGTACTGTGCCGCATTCCTGTCTGCATCACTCAAGGATTCAACTAGTGACACACACAAGAGCTACGTGAATGTTTCTTTACACATAAGCCCTGAATGTTTTTGTTTTTCTTTGCTTAGGATTGGCCAGAGCAGTCCATAGTGAACAGTCAAGATTTTGAGGAGAAGTTGATGAACCACAGGACACATCGTCTACTACACTTCATCAGAGTAAGGGTGTGAAACGTTATAATCTAACACTCGTGTAGTTCCTCGGCACATTCCTTTGGTTAGCTGAGGGAGCCTTTTAGGGTTTTGTAATCCAATTGTTTGACCTCAGAAAAGTGAATGATTAGTGATGACTCTAGAAAAGGGTCCCTGCCGTATTTAAAGGATGAAAGTACATATTCACTTTAGCAGTAGTTATAATATAGACTGTATAGATTTTTAACATGAAGTAAATTAGTCAGAAGTATCCTTTGTCCTGCAGGATATGCCATGAGACTTTGTTAGAAAAACTGATCTCAACATAAAACAATCATGATTTACTTTTAACAATACTAGTTTATTGTAGTTTGAAGCAGTCTGTATATCTGCCAGTTTTACTAAACTACATATTCTGCTGTGAGTTCAGGAACTTTGGAGGAAAAACACAAATAATGAAGTAAATTACAGAGAATTACTGGCTACAGAGAAAACAGTTCACACAGTACTCCATTAACTTGTTTTAAAATAGAGGGTTCAGATATGCATTTCTAAATTTAGATATTTGATTTAAGTATTACAATTGTGGCAAGCTGATAAGTCACGCCTTCTTGACACTAAATAAGCTAAGTAAAGCTTGCAGTTGTAAAAGGCATGGTGCGTCAGCAGGATTTATGTTGCTTCTGGAGGTACTTCTCCACAAAAGTGGACGCAGTACACAGTTGACTTTTGGTCAAGAAATTATTTTATTTAAGAAGAATGGTCTATTGTAGTTAAACTATTTTCAAAAATAGATCCCATGCCGTCTGTTTTCTCTGACAATTTTCTTCTTGTTTCAAGAAGAATTTCAGTGAGATGCAGCCCTGTTATATGCTTAATAGCTGCAAGGCATCTCAAGGTACCTTTGTACCAATACATACCAATATATATTCTGCTGTTATCAGCCAGTGTTTAAACAAAAAGGACAACTGGTTCTTAGCCTTTCAGAAAATTACCCAGAAATCTTGTGGGATAGAGATGTAAACAGAAATTTAAAGGTAAGGGAAAAGTTACATTAGAGATTAGAAAGGCCAATATAATGTCTGTCCAACTGCTTCCTCCCAATGACTCTATGCCTTAAAGATAAGATATAGAAGATATAGCTTTATTATTCCCCAAGGGGGCATTTTTGTTGTTCAGCAGCATGACAAAAATAACTACCAGCAAAATAGTTCCCTCCAGAGAAATAATACATGAATTTAAAAAGTGTATAGAATGTTGCAGGTGGTAGAAGTGAGGCATAAAAAATATGCCTTTTCAGTCGGCTGCTTGATAGATTTGAACATTATGTATTTCATATGGCTTTGCCACAGTGCTGACATTACATGTACATCTACTGTTATTTAACCTTATATCTAATGTATGTTCATTTACCAAGCTAATGCACTTCATGTAATTAGCATAAATAAAACTTCCAGCTTTATAAACAAGCAAAAATAGTAAGATGCTGTGTCGGTTATGCAAATAATCTGTTGCACTTATATATGGGGGAAAACTGGGAAAACATGCATTAAAACTGTTAACAATTACATTACAAATAAAGTTTGTGGATCATTTGCATGAGTAACAAAAATCTCACTGATACGCTATTCAGATGCAAGTCAGATCAGTCCAGTCATGTCCTCCTGGGTCTCGTGTGCAAAGGTGTCCTTTTATCGTTGTCAGCAGAATCAGCAGAGTAGTGGCAGTACTGTGTTCAGCCTGCATGAGCTGTGCAAGGGGTGTAACCGCACAATGGCTGCCACCACCTTCTTCTGCCTGCTGGTGCTGAAGAAACGGGGATTGCTGGAGCTGCACCAGGATACCCCCTATGCTGATGTCATTGGCACACTCAGGCCTGCAGAGTAGAAGGCCAGACGCATCATTCTGATTGCACTTAAACTGTACTTCCACTCTGTGTATGTGTTCTTTTTTGCCACAGTATGCACTGTTGTATTGTTCTAAGAACTTTTTAAAAACCCATATGACTTCAGGTTTTTTTTAATCACCAAAGGCTAGAAAGTTCCTCTACAGATGTTTTATTAAATTAAAATGAATCCTGAGATTTGACTGAAATTGCACTTCTTCTCCAAAAATATCACATTGATAGGTACTGTTGAGCATGTAGAGATAATTCTTATGTATGCTCTTATGCAGTGTCAGGGCATGGTTGACTCCTGGTGACATAGTTTACCTCCAGTCCTGTAATGTTGAGGCTTTGGGCTTCCAATTGTCATGATTGAGTAAATTAGAGATTGAGTCCTTCCACCTTAGTGATGCCTATCATCTTCCTCTTCATGGTCATTTCCCACATGTGATGTGCCAGTCTGAAACTGAACTGAGAATTTAATACAATATTGACATTTTCTATACTCTGGACAAAAGAGTACAGCTTATTAAACAAAAAAATTACATTATTCCCATATTATTGCGAGTATACAACAAAACCAAAACAAAAGAAAACATTTTTACACTGAGAGCAAAACTGGAACCATAGTACTTTGTCAGAAACTTTTTCTTACAAATTTGAATATGTTACCCCTTGATCTATAATTTGTATTCTGTCAGCACTAATGAGAATTCAGTACTTATTTACAGTAATGATCACAGACAAAGATGCAAGATCTGGATTGGGAAAATTTGGTGTGGTGATATAGCTAGAATTATAGTTTATAATCTAAAACATTAAATATAATAAACCTGCTGTTACAGACATGACTTACAGTTAGAATTACAGATTACAAATTAGTTGCAAAATTAACATCATTGATGTGCTGCGTATTTAACGCATAGCATCTTTACAACTCCTTAGACAAAACGGAATAGATGTCACTGTCTCTTTAAAAAAACGTAATGTTAGGGACGCATCTGTTTAGTGACACTGCAGTCACATGTAGGTTTCGAGCTGCATTTCTGTGTCTGAAGCCACCTGTGACGGCGCTTACACAGCTGTCTTCACTGGGCAGAATCTGCCATATGAGTGGCGTATTCGTTGAACCGTGGAGAAAACAGGTAAAGGTTACCGTATTAGGATTTTGTCGGCGCTTTGTGGGTGGCTCATTGGGAAATCGGTGTATGTACACATAAATATCTTCACCTAGCAACTACGTACAACACGCGAAAATCTGGGTGGGTAATACAACTCACTGGTACATGCTGTAGCATCGTGGGGTATAGTGCAATGTATTGACAGATTAAATAAATTAGGGTGTCGAGAATGGGCTGCATACAACCGTTTATGGGGAGTGTCTTTTACTTTGGTGCGCAGGAACATTAGGGAAAATTCCCATCAGATTTTATTGTTTTGTTGCTGTTTTTGTATATATGTATGCTATATGGTATCTTCTTTGTTTTGAAGCGAAAATAGCAAAAAGCACCAGCACACATATAGGTTTTGACGCCCGATGTTTCGTGCTGTTCTTGTGAAATTGAGAAGTACCTTCTTATACTCCATCATATTTATCTGATCTGAAGATACGTTATTTTCACGCGTCTGGGAAACCGGAACTGATAGAATTATTTGTGGTTTTTGTTGCTGGTCCAGGATTAGGGTTGAATACCCCCGCGTTAAATGAATCGAATAAGCCGAATTGGATCTTGACGAATCTGGCTGGCGAATTGCGTTGTTTTTTCCCGTTATGGCGTGTGCTTTCTTGTGTTCCACTTGCATTATAAACTGGCGTTGAGCCTATTTTCAGGCTTAATCTCCTTCTCACATCACAGTCACGCAAATACATCCCATATGATGTAAGTACCTATTCCAGGTGCTTCAACAGTATTTTGCGGAGATACTGTATAGCGATTTCTCCTTTGTCCTCATTTTCAGCCTGTTGTTCCCTGCCACAGTTGTGTCTCCACTGAAGCTTGTTGAAGAATCAGACAAGCATTAGATTGCACACTGCTGTTGCTATGAATTATAAAGAAGGCAGTATTTTCTTGGTGTAGTGACTGAAGAAGGAAGGCTTCACTGTAGGAGAGGTTACAGATTACTGTGGTCAGTCCCATTATTCCACTCACCCCCATGTGTATCTAAGCGCCTGTCTTCTCCTGTCACTGGTTGCTCATGTCAGGATAACAAGACTACTGTAAGCTGCTTGGATATTTTTACACTTTTCCTTTTACAGTAGTTGGCCATTTTTCACTCCTTAGTCACATTTAGGAAGTCTTTATGATATTACCTGGGCTGTGTGACTGTCAACAGCCTTTGTTCAGACGACCTGGGTCAGTAACAAAACCTTCGATCCAATTCACTCCTCATTTCACTTCAGGGGGTTTCTCCTATGTCTGGAAATCACCAAAGCTGCTCCTTTCTGCCAAGGAGGATGTGGATTTGTTGCTGCCAAGAACCAAAAAACCCTTTGCTGCCCTTACATGTAGCATAAAGGCAATCAATACAGATTAACGGATGAATGAGAAGCTAAGCACGAAAAAGGATTGAATACCTTTTCCATTCTCATCCATTACTGTGGAGGCCTACTCCAATGTGCTATGTGTACCAGTATGCAAAATCACAGGATGTCAGTCATTTTAAATCTGGATCAGTAGTTTAAATGAGGCATGATTGAAAGCAGATTGATTGGATCTTAGCAGAAGTCCCATGGGCTAATTTGACTTCTAGCACTCCTCCCCCACCCTTTGCCCTTTAAGGCTTTGATGGAGGGAGCAGGAAAAGTACCTGGCATGAGCCATCCCACTGGGCATAGCTTGGCTACCGAATAGAAAGGCAGCTGCTCTACCCTCCAGGTTTCCCAGGGTGGCAACGTGAAAATTACAGAAACTCCAGGGTCATGTGTAGGAGAAAAGAGGAAGGCTACAGATCTTGCCTTGGATTTTGAGAAAACACACCGATGCATCTCTCAAATGCACTTGGAGAGACCTAGCTTTGGCCCGTGAGCTTCTCTTCTTTCATTGGCACTTGGTTGAGGGAAGCTCTTGCTACTCACACATTGCCATAATGGGGTTATTAAATGGTGTATGAATCAGTTTATTAACACTCAATGAAACATCCCTAACAACACTGGAACAAGTACGTGGTAGTAGGATAGGCTGGATAATTCCACTCCTTTTCAGATTAGTGTTCTGTGTGATGACAGAATTGTCTTTAATTTATTCCATAGCTTTCCAGCAGCCTTCGGAAAATCTTTGGCGCTGTGTCAGACAGTGGTCTGTTTTCGTATGGCATTCATCTTGATTTTTTTAGATATTTCTCACCTATGATTCATTGAACTCTAGGGGAAAGCTCCAGGAACAAATCCAATAGTTCCTTCACGAGTCCCACTTTTATATAATGTCCCTTGTGTACCCATTTCAATAAATATTCAGCTTACTTTTATGTAGCCCCCTTCAGGATGGTACGTTGGTGCAATGCCTTGCACTGTTGCTGCACACCTCTGGAGTTTGCATGTTCTCCCTGTGTTGTCTTGGGGTTTCCTCTGGGTTCCCCGGTTTTCCCCCACAATCCTAAAAATGCTAAGGTGAATTGGAGTTACCAAATTGCCCCCAGGTATGAATGGAGTGTGTGCCCTGTGATGGGCTGGCACCCCATCACGGGTTATTTTCTGCCTTGCACCTGTAGCTTCCAGGATAGGCTCTGGACTCTTGAAAACCTCCAAAGGACAAGCGAGTGTGGCCAATGGATGGATAACGCCTTTCACAACACTGTTGCCCAAAGACACTTGACAAGAGTGTGTGGCAATACATTAGTACATCATTTGTACAAAAGATTATGTCCTTAGGTTCTGATTCCTCTTCTTGTCTTATAAGTTTTGACTGTTTCAGGTTGGTAGAGTTGGCCTTCTCTCCCATGGAAGGCTATATGATTTCAATGCGCCCAAATCGTGGGTCGCTGTCTCCTCAGCCTCCGGAGCACCACTACCGGTTAGCATCTCTCTGTTTCAGCCTCATGCACCCTGCTCACACCTTTCAGTGTCCTCACACCTCTTCACACCAACATCCACCCTCCTCATCTTTAGTCCTCCATGCCTGTTTTTCTGAGTCATTGCCATCATCTTACCTACACCTTCCAGCTTGCCTATGTTCCTTGGACACTGTGTAATACCCTACTTCAGACTTTTACTTTTGTAGATATGACTGTTTAATTTTGTTGGGGAGTGGGATAGAGGGGAAAGTTGTCTTCAGTTCTGTGGGTGCCACTGGTCTTGTCACGTGTCATGAGTTTGTTGATGTCTTTGCACTAGACGGTCAACTGGAACAGTCAACACAAGAGACACCTATGCAAACTCCACACTCAGCAGTAGCAGCAATTCCTGCAAGGGCAGTGATGTCAGCCCTACATCTGGCCCATACCCAAGCACACCCAGGTAAGGTATATGTAATTATGAGGCCATGACATAACGCTGAGCATTCTAAGAGCCTTAGATACAGTCACACACACATAGATAAAGGTAAAAAAAATCCCACACTCATGATGGAAATGTCACACTATCTGGTTCTTGTGAATTGCAGTAGGATGCAGATATTAGAGGAAGAAAAAACACTACTGGCTGGTATAAGAAGATGACTGGCTTAGCTTATACATATAGGTTATCAGTATAGAGGACATTGTCAGCATTCTCACCCAGTAGCTACACATCCCTGTTAAAATGTCAGGTTTTTATGGTGCAAAAAAAAAATGAGACCACGATAAATCTGAATAGTTTTCGTCTTGTCTTTTCATCAATTTTGAAGGGACGTACAGTAACGTCACTGTTGTTCTCTGTGTTCTGAGGCTAATTGGGGATACTAAAAAAAAATTGCCCGTAGGTGTGCATGTGTGAGTGACTGGTGTGTGAGTGTGCCC